>PVHX01009862.1:0-73546 GCA_004024805.1 Geosciurus inauris
CGCTACTTCCAGTCTCAGTCTCGGATAGCCGGAGCCCTGGGCCGAGGCCCAGGCTGCAACCGCGCCTCTCCGGCAGGCGCTGAAGCCACGCCTCCTGGCTACCGCTGCCTCCCGGTGATCCTGTACTCACACACACACACGAGCGAAATTCCTGCGTGGGATGTTGAGCTGCAGAATGATGCCAGGAAGCTGGCTGGAAAACGGCACCTCCACCACTTCCAGCTTTGGTCCCTGAGAGCCTAGTGCAGAGTGGACTGTCTAGGCCGCCATCTTGGAACCGCCCCCATAATGGTTAATTTTATGTGTCAACTTGACTGGAATGAGACACCCAGATAGCTGGTAAAACATTATATCTGGGTATGTCTATGAAAACATCTCTGGAAGAGGTTAGCATTTGAACCTATAGACTGAGTAAAGAAGGACCACCCTCACCCAGGAGGCCCTAAGCAAAAAGGCAGAGGAAGGGTAAATTTGCTTCTTGCTTGAGCTGGAACATCTGACTTCTGCCCTTAAACATCAGCACCCCTTGTTCTCAGGCCTTTGGACTCAGGTGAATTATACCACCAGTTTTCTTCAGCTGATTCTCTAGCTAGCTGATGGCAGATTGTGGGACTCCCCATCTGCCATACTCATGTGAACCACTGCCTGTAATAAATCAATTTCTCTTTTTCTTTTCCTCCCACCCCTTCCCCTAGCTATCTCCTATTGGTTCTGTTTCTCCAGATAACTATCACAGAACTAGATAATAAATACTTTAGGGTTTATGGTCCATACAACTTTTGGTGCAACTACATCCTTGTAGTGTAAAGGCAATCTGAGACAACATGTAAACAAATGAGTGTTGCTGTGTTCCAATAAAACTTTATTTACAATAACTTGCAGGTTTTGACCTGCAAGCCATAGTTTTCAACCCCTGTTCTAGACTTTTGTTTTTCCAGTTCAACCATCGCCATAATAAAAATTTAAATAGTAACATGAGCGGGTCGCTGGGGCGCACGCCTGTAATCCCAGCACTTTGGGAGGCTGAGACGGGAGAATTGCGAGTTCAAAGCCAGCCTCAGCAATGGCGAGGTGCTAAGCAAACTCAGTGAGACCCTGTCTCTACATAAAACACAAAATAGGGCTGGGGAGGCGGCTCAGTGGTCGAGTATCCCTGAGTTCAATCTCCAGTACCAAAAATAAATAAATAAATGAATGAATGAATGAATAGTAACATATTTTCAGTAGAAAGGGCCAGGCATTGTTCTGACTTATTTTACATATATTATTTAATTCTCATAGCAACATTCTGGACCAGTTTATCACTCAGGGCTCAGTGTAGGAAAAAGAAATTATGCTACATATTTCCAACATAGAGGAATTTAAGCTAGGGAAAGGGGGCTTACAAATTCATTTAAAGGGCTAGAAGAGCAGAATCAGGAAACTTCCTCTGAGTTTGGTGTGAAGGTCATTCCCTCCTAGCTCTGCCCAGAGGACAGGAAACTACTGCTTCTACTACTGGTGTGGATGCCACCATGAACTTTTAAGAAGATGTGACAACAGAGTGCAATGTTCACCCTGCACATAGAAACTCATACAAACCTCATACAAAGTTGGAACCAGCTTGTCAGCTCCTCCTGCTGCAGGAATCTCACCTATGTCTCCCTTTCAAATTTCATGTGTGCATGTAACTGGCTGAACCTACTCCATATGCAGAATACTAGCTGCAAGACAGTCTGGAAATGTGCCTTTTAGCTTTCCAACTTCTCCAAATAGAAGGATCAGGGAATGGAGGTTTAGAGAGTCACAGTAGCTGCCACAGAAGGGGATTAGCCTTATCTCTACTTAAAGGTGAGTTGGAAAGAACTTCCTGTGTTTCTTTTATTCTAAATAGATAAATTATTATTATGGGGAATTGTTAATCCAGATAATCTTTTATATAGTTTTAGTGAACTCTTTTCTGATTTCTAAAATGTGTATGAACAGAACATTTAAAGAACAAAATAGAGGTGATGAGTGCTTTATGAAACACTATTCTTCTTTCCATACATTCACATGTTAGTTCTATTTAGCTTCTAAGCTTAATTTAAATCTACTCATTTTTTTTTGTTTTGGTACCAGGGATTAAACTCAGGGATACTCAACCAGTGTGCCACATCCCCAGCCCTATTTTGTATTTTTATTTAGAGACAGGGTCTCACTGAGTTGCTTAGCACCTCGCTTTTGCTGGGGTTGGCTTTGAACTCGCGATTCTCCTGTCTCAGCGTACCAAGCCGCTGGGATTACAAGCATGCGCCACTGCGCATGGCTAAACCTAGTCATTTTTGTGATCAGTTTTGAAATCTGATGGTGTGACATTATGATCTATATGTTTTGGTTTTCACCAGCAGTTCCTGGCTTGTAACTCCCTCCCAAAGGCAAGCCAGATAAACTAGACTATCTCTTCCTCAAGGCTGGTCACAGTAATTCTAATCCTCCCTTATCTTTTTTTTAATTGTTAGTTTTTGATACATCTTCATTTTATTTATTTATTTATTTCTATGTGGTGCTGAGAATTGAACCCAGTGCCTCACACATGCTAGGCAAGTGCTCTACCACTGAGCCACAACCCCAGCGCTATCTTCTTGTCTTGAAGATATTCCATAAAGAAATTCCCAGACCTACCCTTATCCAATAGTAGATCATAAAACTGTTCTCATTCCAGGGAGGTTTTGCTGCATGACTGGAGGAAGTAATGATGGCACAGAGAGTCTAAGAAGAATCTGAATAGACAAGCACTGCTGGGTTTCCCCAACCAGTCTCTGAGCAATTATGACTATACAATGAAGTCTCTAAAAGGAGAAGATTCAGGAGCTTCTGGATATTCTGAAGGTTTCTGGAGGGTGTGTCCAGAGAAGGCATGGAATTCCATGCCCTTCTCCCATACCTCACCCTCTCTATCTCTTCTGTATCCTTTGTAATACACTTTATAATAAACTGATATAAATGTGTTTCCCTGAGTTTGGTGAGCAGCTAAAGCAAATTAATTGAAGAATGGGCTTGTGGGAATCCTAATTTATAGCCTGTTAGTAAAAAAAACAGGCAAAGCAACATGGGGTCTGAAACTGTCATCTGAAGGTGGTGGTGGAGGGGAATCTTAGAGACTGAGCCTCTCACCTGTGGGATCCGGCACTATCTCCAGGTAGACAAGGTCAGAACTGAATTGAATCAGAAAATACCCATTTACTGTCCACTGCTACAGAATTGCTTGCTTGCTTGCTAATGGGGAGAAATCCCCAGACTTTGGAGGTCACAGAAGATTTCTGTATTGATTGTTGTGGTGTAAGAGTAGAGGGAAAGCATACACTTTTTTTTTGGTACCAGGAATTGAACTCAGGGGTACTTAACCACTGAGCCACATCTCCAGCCCTATTTTGTGTTTTATTTAGAGACAGGGTCTCACTGAGTTGCTTAGCGCCTCGCCATTGCTGAGGCTGGCTTTGAACTCACGCTCCTTCTGTCTCATCCTCCTGAGCATCTGGGATTACGGGCATGCACCACTGTACCCAGCTTCTTTTTTTTTTTTTTTAAACACATCACTGACAGTTATACAGAAGCCATTTGAAATGTACATTTTATTTATTTTTTTAATTTATTTTTTAGTTGTAGGCAGACAGAATATCTTTATTTTATGTTTTTTATGTGGTGCTGAGGATCGAACCCAGCGCCCCACGCATGCAAGGCGAGCATGCCACCACTGTGCCACAACCCCAGCCCCTGAAATGTACATTTTAAATATTTATATTGTTGGTTTTTTTTTTAAATATTTTTTCAGTTGTAGATGGACACAATATCTTTATTTCTTTTTATGTGGTGCTGAGGATCGAACCCAGTGCCTCACGCATGCACGGCAAGCGCTCTACCACTGAGCCACAATCCCAGCCCCAATTATTTATATTGTTAACGTACAGTAAGATGTATATTAAAGTACAATCCTACAACATCCACTCAAGTCTCTATAATCGTAGAGGTTCATCATTGTCACCTAAATTTTGTTCTTGAAGATTAAAAAATATTATAAAAGGAGATAAAATGGATGTCTCCTTAGGTCTCAGTAAACAATTTGCTGGTGCCACATGGCTCATGCTAACACTCCCCCAAACCTCCCTTAGGGCACTGCCTTGATGCTCCTCTTTGTGTGCCTGAGGCACAGTATGAGTTCAGCAAATTTGAATGAACACATGAAATAATGCAGTATATGTAAGCCTAGATCACAAGTTCAAAGCCAACCTCCGCAACTTAACAAGGCCCTAAGCAACTTAGCAAGACCCTGTACTCAAAATAAAAAATAAAAAGGGGTGAGGATGTAGCTCAGTGGTAGATGCCCCTAGGTTCAATCCTCAGTACCCAATTTTTAAAAATTTATTTATTCTACTTAGGTATACATGAGAGCAGAATGCATTTTGATTCATCATACACAAATGGAGCACAAATTTTCATTTCTCTGGTTGTACACAATATAGAGTTACACCATATGTACAGACATACATGTACCTAGGGCATTATTGTCCATCTCATTCCACCATCTTTCCTGCCCCCATGTTCCCTCCCCTCTTCTCCCTCCCCTTTGAACAAAGTTTCTCCATTCTTCCCATGTTCCCTCCCCCATTATGGATCAGCGTCCATGTATCAGAGAGAACATTTGGCCTTTGGTTTTTTGGGATTGGCTTACTTTGCTTAGCATGATGTTCTCCAACTCCATCTATTTACCTGCAAATGCCATAATTTTATTCTCTTTTAATGCTGAGCAATATTCCATTGTGTATATATGCCACAGTTTCTTTATCCATTCATCTATTGAAGGGCTTCTAGGTTGGTTCCACAGTTTAGCTATTGTGAATTAAGCTGCTATAAACATTGAAGTGGCTGCATCACTGTAGTATGTTGTTTTTTTAAGTCCTTTGGGTATAGACTGAGGAGTGGGATAGCAGGCTCAAATGGTGGTTCCTTTCCAAGTTTTCTAAGGAGTCTCTATACTGCTTTCCAGATTGGTTGTACCAATTTGCAGTCCCATCAGCAATGTCCCATTTTTTTTTAATGAATAAAATCCCAAGAATAAGTTTCTTTTTATTTTTCTCATTAGCAAACTTGTCACAAATTTCACTAAAAGACTAATAGCTTATACTTAACTTTGAAGTTCTATATGACTTCAATTTTAACATGTTTCTCAGTTTTTATCTTTTATTCCCTTTCTCCATATTTCCACATCCCATACTTCTTTCTTCCCCACTCTCTTCCTGCTAATAGATAAATATGATCCAAATAATCTGACAATGATTTTCAAACTTGAATGTGCATATGAATCACCTGAAAATCTTGTAAAATGCAACTGATTTATTATCTGGGATCATACTACAGCGGAGGCTTAAAATTCTCATTCCGAAAAGCTTTTTTTTTTTTTTTTTTTTTCGGTACTGAAGATTGAACTCAGGGGCACTTGACCAATGAGCCACATCCCCAGCCCTATTTTGTGTTTTATGTAGAGACAGGGTCTCACTGAGTTGCTTAGTGCCTCGCCGTTGCTGAGGCTGGCTTTGAACTCATGATTCTCCTGTCTCAGCCTCCCTAAGTGCTGGGATTACAGGCTTGCGCCACCGTGCCTGGCTATCCACCCTGCTCAGCTTCCTAAAAGCTTTTAGATGATGCTGCTGAGTTGCAGGTCACAGTTTTAGAAGACTCTAGAACAGTAGGTTTTCAAGCTGGGATGATTTTGGCTCCCAAGGATATTTGACGATGTGTGGAGACATCTTTGTTATGACTGAGGTGGTGTCACTAGGTAGAGGCCAGAAATGCTAAGCACCTTTCCATGCACAGGACAGCCTCTTACAAAGAATTATCTGGCTCAGAATGTCAGTAGTGCCAAGACTGAGAAACCCTACTCTAGAATGATTTTTTGTTTTGTTTTATTTTGTTTTGAGTACCAGGGATTGAACCCAGAAGCACTTAAACACTGAGCCACATCCTCAGCCCTTCTTTTATTTTCTATTTAGAGACAGGCTCTTGCTAAATTACTTACAGCCTCACCAAGTTGCTGAGGCTGGCTTTGAACTTGTGATTTTCTGCCTCAGCTTCCTGAGTCGCTGAGATTACAGGCGTGCCCCAGGATTAGAGCTCTAGAACGACCTTAAACATTGTAATGGGTGTCTTCTGTGAGCCTGAGGAAAAAATTTCCCCCTAAGGAAAAACTTCCCAGGAAGCTGCTACCAATTTTCTTACTTCTTAGCCAGTACTTGTGACTGAAAAGGTTTTTTTCTGTTGTATTAGCAAGACTTATTTTTTTCAAAAGTCAATCATTCCTTAGTCATATCCTTTTCTAATTTTTTAAATAAAAATTATGAATGGATTTTTTGTGATATTACATATGAATTTTAAAGCCTCACATTCCTGGAAAAGAATAAAAAATTAAGGCAGAAGTTTACAGCATTGAAATGTGTGATCCTAAGCAACTCATATTATCCTGTGTGGGCTCATGCATCATGAGCCTTAGAAAATAACTGAAGCATTTCTCAAAATTATAATCTATTGGTGTTTTACATTATGCATGTTTTCAATGAATCTTGTATCAGTGTAAAAGGAAATGAGATTTCCATAGTGAAAAGAAATGAGCCTCCAAATGGGGGCTTTTTGAAGAGTTTTTATGTTATTGTAGAAAGCTGTATTTTCCATAGTTGAAGAGATTTAGGAATTTGAGAACTCTAAATTGATTTGACGCTTCAGTTATGTAGTTTATCCAAATGTCATGACAATCCCAGCAACTTGGGAGGATGAGAAAGGAGGATTGCATGTTCAAGGATAGCCTTGGCAATTTAGCAAGACTTTATTTCAAAAAGTAAAAATAAAAAGAGCTAGGTATGTAACTCAGAGGTAAAGCACCTCTGGATTCAATCCCCAGTATCCCTCCCCCAATTGTTGCATATGAAAAATAGATTTTTTAAAAATCAGAATCATGATTATAGCAAAGTGAGCATTGTCCTGAGTATTTTTCTTTAACCATGGTCACAATTTTATGTTTATGAAAACTTGCTTTTCCTATTTTTCTAAACCTGTCAGGCTGATTTATAGCCTAAAATTGAACTTATCTGGCCCGCCAGCACCTGGGACACAGTCTTGGGAGTCATTCTGTCCTGATTTCTTCTTCTTCTTCTTCTTCTTCTTCTCTCTCTCTCTCTCTCTCTCTCTCTCTCTTTTTGTACCAGAAATTGAATACAGGGGCATTTGACCACGGAGCCACACCCCAATATTTTATATTTCATTTAGAGACAGGGTCTCACTGAGTTGTTTAGCAACTCACTTTTGCTGAGGCTGGCTTTGAACTCTCAATCCTCCTATCTCAGCATCCCAAGCCACTGGGATTACAGGCATGCGTCACCGTGCCTAGCCTGATTTCCTTGCAAAACTATTGACTTTTTGAGTAGTTTGAGTTTGATATGGCCACTGAGGACATTTTTTTTTCTTTTTTTTAATGTAGGGATCTCATTGGAAACTACTTTATTCAACAACTTACAGATTAATAAACTGATAAATGTTTTATAAGTTAATTGAATCAGAGAGAATGATTCTCTTAAAAGTTATCACCCACCTCCCAACCCTACTCCCTACCTACCAACTGTCTCTCCTCTTTTTTTTTGTACTGGGGATTGAACCCAGGGGTACCTAACCACTGAGCAACATCCCCAGCCCTTTTTAAATATTTTATTTAGAGACAGAGTCTCACTGAGTTGGCAAGTGCTTCACTAGGTTGCTGAGACTGGCTTTGAACTTGCGATCCTCCTGCCTCAGCCTCCTAAGCCTCTGGGATTATAGGCGTGAGTCACTGTGCCTGGCTCTCTGCTCTTTACTAAGTAGATAGTGCTATCTACTGAATCAAAGGTCCCAGGTCTGAAGGTGTCCTAGACTTTTCCATTTTCTCATCTCTCACATTTGATTTGTCATCAAGTCCTTTCATATGCATCCCCATAATTTCTGATTTATCTAAGCCTGCATGGTTTGGATATGAAGTGTCCCCCTAAAACTCAGGTGTGAGACAGTGCAGGAAGGTTCAGAGGTGGAATGATTATGAGGACTGTAACATAATGAGTGAATTAATCCATTTGATGGATTAATAATTTGAAAGGCCTACTGTACTGGGTGGTAACTATAGGCAGGTGGAGTGTGGCTGGAGGGAGTAGATCTCTTCTGGGGATATGCCCCTGAGGATTATATTTAATTCCTGGCTCTTCCGACACTCATGTGTGATCTCTGATTTTCTCTCTCCTTCTTTCCCTCTCCCTCTCTCTTCTTCTCTCCCTTTCTCTCTCTCTTGCCTGGCTGCCATGAGCTGACAGCTTTCCTCTGCCATTCTTTCCACCATGGTGTTGTGCTTTACCTCAGGCCCTGAGCAATGGAGTCAGCTGACCATGGACTGAACTTCTGAAACCATGAGCCAAAATAAACATTTCCTCCTATATGTTGTTCTTGTCACATATTTTGGTCACAGTGATGAAAAGCTGACTCACACAAAACCTTTATGGCTTCTGTCCTACCCGTTAGTAGTCTTCTAACCAGTTCTGCCTCCAGTCCTGTCCTTTCCCAATGTATCCCATACAGCACTGCCAAAATAATATTTTGAAGGGAACATCAATCTCAAAACTCACCAACTAAAAGCCTTTGCTTAAAATAATATCTAAATTCCTTATAGTGGGGCTTCTTTAGGAAATTTTTTACTTTAACCCTCCTGGTGGCCCCCAAATTTATATTTATATAAGCATACATTTTTAATTAATAGGTTTTACTTGTTTATGTTTTTGTTGTTGTTATTTTGAGGTTCTGGGATTGAACCCAGGGTCTTATATATGCTAAACGAGTGCTCTACCACTGAGCCTCACCCCCAGTCCAGCATAAGTTTTAAGTTTCATCTATGCTTTATTTACAGATTCATAGCTCATTTCTTTTCACTTCAGAATAATAACAGTCCATTATATCTATATACCACAATTTTTCTCATTCACCTGTTGCAGGACATTTTGGTTGCTTCCAAGTTTTGTCAGTTATGAATAAAGCTGATACAGACCTTCATGTGGAGGTTTTTGTAAAGACACTGTTTTGAACTCATTGGTAAAATACCAAGGAGTATGATTGCTGGATCTTATGGTAAGAGTATGTTTAGGTATGAAGGAAATTGCCCAGATGTCTTTTCAAGATGCTATACCATTTATGTTCCTACCAGCACTTAATGAGAGTTCCTTGTGTTCCACACCCTTATCAGCATTCAGTGTTGTTAGTACTTTGAATTTCCACCATTCTAATGGTATATACTGGCATCTCATTTTTTAAAAATGTGCAGTTCTTTTTTTTTTTTTTTTTTTTTTGATACCAGGCATTGAACTCAGGTGTACTCAACCACTGAGCCACATCCTCAGCCCTATTTTGTGTTTATTTAGAGACAGGGTCTCACTGAGTTGCTTAGTGCCCCACCCTTGCCGAGGCTGGCTTTGAACTCACGATTCTCCTGTCTCAGCCTCCCAAAGTGCTGGGATTACAGACGTGCGCCACTGTGCTCCGCAAATTTGCAGTTATTAATGATGTATAATGTTGATCATCTTTTCATATGCTTAGTTGCTATCTGTATATCTTCTTTATGAAATGTCTATTCAGATACTTTGCCCATTGTTATTTTTTTTTTTTAATTTTTAGAACTTCAGGTTGAACCCAGGGGCACTTAACCACTGAGTCACATCCCCAGCCCTTTTTACTTTTAATCTTGAGACAGTCTCACTAAATTGTTTAGCTAGGTAGCTAAGTTGCTGACACTGGCTTTGAACTTGCCATCCTCCTTTTTCAGCCTCCCAAGATGCTGGGATTATAGACTCGTGCCGCTGCAGCCCCCTGAGTGTGATAGTTTAACAAGTTAGATGCAAGTGAGTAGACAAGAAGTTCCAAAGTGCTTTCATATAATTTCGCAAAAGTTCCTGGAACTATGGTTTATGAGGCCCTCAAGGAGTTGAACCTTCTTCTCTCCAGCACTTTATTTTATTGTGGCCACCTCCCATTTTGAATTCAGTCATTCTGAATTATTTGTTGTCCCACTAATACTCTAGGCTATTTCATAGTTCCATGTCCTTTGCTCACATCATTCTACCTACCCAGAATAATATCCTTTCCTCCTTTTGTTCATCTAAACTACTCATCTTTTAAGATCTGATTCAAACATAATCTCTGATTTAAGGATTTTTCCAACTCTCTTCTTTTCTCTGTTCCCTGTAAATTCATCCCTTGTATAGTGGTAGATCTCTCTCTCTCTCTCTCTCTATCACACACAAACACACACACACACACACACACACACACACACAAAACCTCAATGACTTTATTGCAATTACTCATTTATATGTGTTTTTCCTACTGATCCATAAGATCTTGTAGGTCAAATAACCATATATGTTTTCTTTCTTTCTTTTCTTTTCTTTTTTTTTTTTTTTTGGTACTGGGGATTGAACTCAGGGGCATTCGACCACTGAGCCACATCCCCAACTCTATTTTGTGTTTTTATGTAGAGATAGGCTCTCACTGAGTTGCTTAGTGCTTCACCGTTGCTGAGGCTGGCTTTGAACTCGCAGTTCTCCTGTCTCAGCCTCCCAAAGTGCTAGGATTACAGGCGTGTGCCATTGCACCCGGCTATGTTTAATTTTATCCCTAAATCTATCAGTTACTGGGACATAGCAGGTACTAGAATGTTTGTAAAATTAATGTAATATGTACAATACCACATATTAGTTTTTCCTTTTGCCAACAGAAAAAAAATTATTACTGCTATGTTGTCCCCCAGAAGTTTATATTCTGGAAGCTTGATCCCTATAATGGCATATTAGGAGTTGGTGGATACTTTAAGAGGTGGGGCTTAGTGGGAGGTAATAAGGTACTGTCCTCATGAACCGGTTAATGCTGTTTTGAGGGAATTCTAGCTTTCATGGGATTAGATTAATACTGCAAAAGGGTTACTATAAAGCAAGGCCACCCTACATGTTTGATGCCTTCTGCATGCAGCCAATTCCCTTCTCTGTCACACAGCCAAAGGGCTGTCACCAGAGCCTAGCAAATAACAGTACCATGCTCTTGACCTCCAGACCTGCAAAATAAATAAAACTTTTTTTTTTTAAGTACTCTACATTGTCAGCTTCTGGCTAGCTTTTAAAAAATTGTTTGAAGCCGGCTGCGGTGGTGCACATCTGTAATCCCAGCACTTTGGGAGGCTGAGACAGGAAAACCACGAATTCAAAGCCACCCTCAGCAACTCAGGGAGACCCTGTCTCTACATAAAATACAAAATAGGGCTGGGGATGTGGCTCAGTGGTCGAGTACTCCTGAGTTAAATCCCTAGTACCTAAAAAAAAATTGTTTGAGAATAACTTGCAGACATGAGGTTCATTTATACTTAGCTGCTTCAAATCAAAACAGAATTTTTTTTACATCACCAAGTGCAATGATAAAAAATGATAAAAATCAGGAATTTTAATATCAGTACACTATTGTTAAATAATTAATGGATTTAAATTTTTAAATTTCACTTTTCCATTAATGCTATGCTGTTCTGTTCCTTCCTTCCTTCCTTCCTTTTTCTTTTTCTCCCTTTGTCCTTTTCTCTTTCTTTCTTCTTTTTCCTTTTTTGCTTGGTTTCAAACCCAGGTCCAGTCCCTTACACATACTAGACAAGAATTTTTCCATCCAGCTACACCTCTACCTCCAATGTTTTTTGTTTTTTTGTTTTTTTTTTTAATTTTTTTATTTTTTTAGTTGTAGATGGACACAATGTCTTTATTTTATTGCTTTGTATGTGGTGCTGAGGATCGAACCCAGGGCCTCACGCATGCGAGGCAAGCGCTGTACCGCTGAGCTACAATCCCAGCCCTCCAGTGTTTTTGTTATTAATAGCTAAAGAGAAAAAAAACATATCTGGTCCAGATCCAACCAAAGATCAGCCACTCCACATTGCATTTCATTGTCCTGTCTCATTTGTCTTTTTAATCTAAAACAGTTCCTTGGTCTTTTTTTTTTTTTTTCATGACCTTGGCATTTTGAAGCATACAGGAAGTCCATTCACAGCAAGTTCATCCCTCGATTTGATGTGTCTGATATTTTTTTATGATTAGATTCAGATTATTCATTTTGGCCAGGATAATCACAGAAACACTGCTCTGTCCTCAGTGCATCATTCTGAGATGCATTACTGTATATGCTAACTCTGGTTGTGTTTTGAAAGTGGTACCTGCAAGGTGTCTCCACTGTAAAGTACTGTTTTCCTCTAGGTAATGGGGATCAGGTTGTACTTAAGGCCAAAAGAAAGAGCAAGTAAATGCAATCTAAATGAAAATTGTTTAGCTGTTATTTGACCTTCCTAGAAATTTCACATAAAAATTAGAAGATTGTTTAATAAGATGATGATCTTTTTCCATTTCTAGTGCTTCCATTAAAAAATTATTTACAAAACAAGGTGTAGCTCTGAAATCCACAGAGCTTTTAAAGCCTTTAGGAAGTGGGAGTTCTGTATCCATCAGCTCCTCAGGGAGCTTAAATACAGGAGAACTCTCATTTCTATGATGTTCTGTGCATTTGGCTCACTGTTGGATCACTCTTCAAAAACCCTCTGACAGGAAGATAATGTCCTACGTTACTAGTCAGACTTTGCAGTCAAAAGAACAGGTTTACGTTGGTGTTAAAACCATGAGTCTGACTTCCAGCCTCTTTGTTCAAACCACATATTCTTTAAGGGAGAACTATATTGAAATTGCACAGGTGTTCAGATGAATGTTTACTTGTTTTTAGGAGCCAGAAATCTAGCACAATAAATAGAATGTTCTTCAACTATTCTTTCAAGTGTTTCTACGTCATAGGAAAGAAATCACTCAGTTCTAACAGCATGTCTTTCCTTCTTAGCTCCGGTTGCTGGAAGACCTCTTTCATGTTAGGATGCCCTTTGGGAGACCCTGTACAACACGGAGAGAACTGCCTAGGCAGATTCTGAGGGCTGCCATAACGAAGGTCCAAAGTCTGGGTGGATTAAGCAACAGAAATTGATTTTCTCTCAGTTCTTGAGGCTAGAAGCCCAAGATCTAGGTGTCAGCATTAAGGCTCTTTCCCCCTTGGCTTGTAAATGACTGTCTTCTTCCAGTGTCTTGTCTGTTTCCCAGTCTCCTATTCTTACAAGGACACAGTCATATTGGATTTTAGTGTCTACCCATATCACCACATTTTCCTTTAGTTACCTTCTGTGGTGGTTGGGGGGGCAGGTGCTAGGGATATAACCCAGGGGTGCTTTAGCACATCCCCAGCCCTTTTTAATTTTTAATTTTGAGACAAGGTCTCACTAAGTTTATTAAGACCTTGTTGAATTGCTGAGGCTGGCTTTGAACTCATGATCCTTCTGCCTCAGCCTCAGGAGGCTCTGGGATTATAGATGTGCACCACTGTGCCCAGCTAATTACTTCCTTAAAGGTCCTATCTACAAATACAGTCAGGCACATTTTGTGGCATTCGTGGTTGTGACTTTAACAGATAAATTTTAGGGGAACAAAATTCACCCTACAATTCTCTTCTAGTCTCATTGGCTTGGTTTAAAAAAATTCTTGTTTACTCTAGCAACTCTACAGGACTTAAAAAGAGGTATCATATATTCTGAAGTCTCTTCATAGACTTTACAATGCATATTTAAATTTGATTCTTCAAAAGATAATTCATTTGGAGAATTCTTAATGAATAGGGAATTATGAGAAACATTCACTTTTTTCTCTTTCCACATTTTTAATTGGTGCATTATAATTGTATATAATGATGGAATTTGTTATTACATATTCCTACATGTAATATAACAATATAATTTGGCCAATATCACTACCCAGAACTCCCATGAAACATTCACTTTTGAAATAATGATGGCCCAAGAAAAATATCTGTTTTCTCTTTTCATAATTGGATGTTAAATTGACTTTAAAGAGCTTTTACAACTTGATCTAAAACATTTCAGGAAAAATTCTGAACTAAAACTATATATATATATATATATACACACACACATACACACACGTATATATACACACATACATAGACAGAGACAGAGTTATTCTAATGTAAAGATGTACTCACTTGGCTGGGGTTGTGGCTCAGTGGTAAAGCACTTGCCTAGCTTGTGTTAGGGACTGGGTTTGATTGGCAGCACTGCATATAGGTAAATGAACAAAATAAAGGTCCATCAACATCTAAAATAATATTTTAAAAAAGATGTACTCACTCAATTGCTCTTTTTATCTCATTCATCTATAATAATTGTATAAATGAGAACCTTGCCCAAATATTTTAGAAGGGACTTCCCAGGGGCACTCTAATACTGATGTACATCCCCAATCATTTTCCTTTTTTGAGACAGGGTTCACTAAATTGTTTGGGGCCTCTCTAAATTGCTGAGGCTGGCCTCGAACTTGTGATCCTCTCGTCTCAATCCTGAGTTGCTGGGATTACAAGCATACTCGAGTTCATATGGATAAGAGTAACTCATATCAGATTAATTGCTATCTCTACTCCACATTATTCTTGATAAGCATGATCTGATAGAGATTCTAGCAGGTAGGATGCTGGTGGTTACCTTGGCAGAAGGAAAGGAACCTAAGAGAATAAGTTCATGTCATCTGATGCTCAACTTTTATTGGTCAAAAAAGTCAAAGCACTCTAACTTCAATGGGTGTGGGAAAGTACTGTACATTTGCTTGGGAAAAGATTACTGACTACCAAATATAGTAAATATTATGTCAATGTTACTTAATAATGATTCTTTTATAGTTTTCTAGTCCTTTTATGCATTATGTAGCCAATTTAAAAGAAATCATGTGGCTCAACATGCAGACAATTGTCAATAGTTTTATTTTGGTATTCAAATTGAAACATCCTAGGCATTGTTGATCTTAGATGGATCTGATGTTATTTAAAGAGGGTTTGTCATACAGTTTCAGAAATAGTTTTTGGATCTTGTTATTATTAAAACAGTAAAGGCTCCTGAGTTATTCTTCAATAATGTGTCACATTCCCCTGTTAACATGTAATATGGTTCCTATGCCAGCCTGTTTTGGGGTCTATAATTGAAATTCCACAGCAGACACTAAAGAAATTATGTTCCTTTGTTTTATTTTTTCCATCTCAAATTTGTAATATATGATTAGTGAAATATATATATATTTTTTGGTACTGGAGATTGAACTCAGGGGCACTCGACCACTGAGCTATATCCCCAGCCCTATTTTGTGTTTTATATAGAGACAGGGTCTCACTGAGTTGCTTAGTGCCTTGCCGTTGCTGAGGCTGGCTTTGAACTCATGATTCTCCTGTCTCAGCCTCCCCCAGTGCTGAGATTACAGGCTTGAGCCACTGCGCCTGGCTAGTGAAATATTTTAAACAATATTCATGTATAATAACAAAATAGCAAACATTGATTAAATTAATTGGTCTTATTAGTTGGATAAGAAGTTACTAGTCTAGTGACTTCTATTGGTCAACATTAAATTAATTGGTCTTATTAGTCAGATAAGAAGTTACTAGTTTGGTAAACTTCTAGTTCCAATTTTATATTCTTTCCTAGAGTGCTGTTATAGGAATTATCTTAGAATATATTCTATATATTCTTTATATACAAGTAATTTTTCATATATATAATTAGCAAATATTTTTTCTTATTCTCTGAGTGGTCTTCTATTTTTTTATATGTTTATTTACTTATTTTTGTGTATGGCACTGGGGATTCAACCTAGAGGTACTCTACCAGTGAGCTACATCCCCAGCTCTGGAATTATTTTTTAAATTTCCTTTTTGGTTTGTTTCCTTGCTACTGTATATAATTGATTTTTATAAATGGAACTTATTCTCTGAAACTTTGCAGAACTTACTTATTAGTTCTGATCATTTTTATAAATTGATTCCTTAGATTTTTCTCTATGTAAGATCATATTATCCAGTATAAAGATAATTTTGCCTTTTCATTTTCAATCTAGATGTCTTGCATTTAATCTTCTTGCCTAATTGCCCTTTTTAGAACCTCTATCACAATGTTGAATAGAAATGGTAAAAACAGGTATCTTTACTTTGTTGCTGATCGTAGGAGAAACATTCAGGCTTTCACCAGTAAGTGTGAGATTAGCTATGGGCTTTTCACAGATGCTATAAATAATCTTTCTGAGATTTTATGATTGTTATATGCCTCTCTTACACAGCTTCATGACCAACACGTGATAACATAACGGAACTTGATGGAATTGATATAAACATTAAGCAAGAAATAGGGTTACACCTTCTTGTTTCATCTGTAACTACTGGCCAGCTTTGTCTTTGTGCTTACCTTGTCTGTAACCTCCGCTAAGGAACTGACCTACCAAAGAATCCCATTGCTTCAGGAGTCATAATTACTCTGTGGATATTGTCCCTCCTTCCCCATCTCCAACTGTCTCACCCAGGAGCAACTCGGCTTTAGGTGAGGCCCTCATTTTGACTCTCCAAGACCAGATTTTAAAGGATTAATTTGACCAAATATATCTTTTCCATATATTGGACCTAAGGAACAACAAAAACAATTTTTTAGTAACTAGTAGAAGCTTTAGTTGAAAATTTATGAGAGTGTCAGGGGTTGGGAAGCCATAATGGATCAAGTATAAGCTAGAATTGTGGAGAAGTTAAAATGATAAGTAAGCCGAAGTAGTTTATTAGAGCGGGAGAGAAAGAAGTAAATACACAAAATAGAGCTGAGTAACACTGAAAACAGTACTAGAGGAAAGATTCTAAACTCTTACACCTAAGGTTTCTGGAGTGAGCTTGAATCTAAAACCAATCTCCAGCCCCTGTTCATAAATGTTCATGAAATCCTTATTTCCTTATTCCCCACCATGCACTAACTAGGAAGAGTATCTTTTTGCTTGTAAAAAATGAAATAACTAAGAACACTCAGTAAAAACTTATCACATTTGACAATAATTCTTTTTTCTTAAATGTCCTGCACTTTGAAGAGAGAGACATGAAAAAAGAAAATGAAAATTGTTTGGGATGAAATGTATGAACATAATGAACAAAGAAAATAGGGAGATTTTAGGGTCCTTGCCCTTAAGAAGCCTGTGGTGTTAGAAATGTGGTTAGCATTGCTGGGCGCAGTGGCATATGCCTGTAACCCCAGCAACTCAGTAAGCTGAAGCAGAACAACAACAAGTTGGAGGCCATCCTCAGCAATTTAGCGAGTCCTCAAGCAACTTATCAAGATTCTATCTTTAAATAAAAAGTACTGGGGATGTGGCTCAGGAGTAAAGTGCCCCTAGGTTAAATCCTCAGTAACCCTTCCCCACAAAATGTGGTCAGTATTGACTAAGTAATTTCTATTTTGGAGAAATATTTGATAAGTGTTATAAATTTAGATCTGGAATGTCCAACCCAATGCTCATGTGTTGAAGCCCTGATGCAGCAATATTCAGATGCTCAGTGTGGGGCTCATGGGAAGTGATTGGATCATGAAGCTCTGGGTTCATAATTTGATGGCATTATTGGGAAGTGGTGGAAACTGTAGGAGGTGGGGCTTAGTTGAAGAAGATAGGTCACTGGGGGTGTGCCCTGGTGGCTTCTTGCTTCTTGGCTGCCACCAGATAAACAGCTTTCCTCCTCCATGCTCTTCTGCAATGCTGTTCTGCCTCACACCAGGCTCAAAGCAATGGAGCCAGCCAACAATGGACCTAAATCCATGAAACTGTGAGCCAAAATAAATCTTTCCTCCTTTAAATTGTTTTTCTCAGGTATTTTGTACATAGTAACTAAAAACGAATGAAGCAGGGAAGTGATAATGAAATTATCAAAATGACAGTAATGTGTTGGATAAGTTCTCAAGAATAAAGCAGTTGGAAAAAAAACTTTGTTAATGGCAAATATACCATAAGAATGTAAAATGGCATAGTGGCAATACCAATTATAGGTGAAATCAATGTCAAGAGGCTGTATCTCAGCAGCAGGCACAGACTTTTCAGTGAAGAATAAAGTAATCATGAAAATGAGGTAAAGAAAACATTTGAGATTAATTGGTGTTGTGCTTTAAGCAACAATGACTGCTGTTTAGTCTTTGTAAACAACTGAGGTATAGACTATAATTTTTTCTTGTTGAATTTAATTAAACCTTCTCAGAGCTGCCAAATTGAATTAAGGGTTTTGCTAATGGAAGCTAGGAGATAATGATGGGAAGAGTTAGTATGTAATTGAGATGGGGAGCAATTTTTGTCATGTTGGAAAAGTATATGAAGAATTAAATAGGATGCCTTGGAATTTAATTGAAGTAGATAATGCCTAGCTCCATGAGTACAGTAAGAATTATGGTGATTAAAGTGTGGGGTTTACATTCCATTTATTGGCCTGATAATCAGGGCTTGTTAATTATAGCAAATTGCTAAACTGTGCTGCTGCTTTTGTTGATTTTGGATGATGATTTTTACCTAGATATTAACTTCAGGGCTTATGCAAGCTAAGGTTTATGGAGAGATTATATCTAGAATTTAAATAAAACAATTACCATGCAGAGAAATTTTAGTATAGAAATGATATGGTATTTGCCAACATTTGAGAGTATGGATCACCAGCTTAATTAACTGACTTCACTTAAATGTAGTGGGGTATGAGAGCAACTTTTTTATTCTCTTTTGTAGCTTCGAGTCCTAAAATGTATTCCTTCAAAATCACTCTCATTTGTCATACTTATGATCGCATATCAAGTTATTATGAGACAATTTGAGATATATTAAAAATTTGATTTAATGGGCTGGGGCTGTAGCTCAGTGGTAGAGCACTTGCCTAGCATGCGTGAGGCCCTGGGTTCGATCCTCAGCACCACATATAAATAATAAATGAATAAAATAAAGAGCCATCAACAACTAAAAAAAAATTTTTTTTAAATTTGATTTAAGGTGGGCATTAACATTTGATCATGTTGATGTTAATTCATAACATTTAATTTGTTCATAAGTAGCAATTGTGTTTTCTACAAGTAGGAATTTGATTCAACTTATGGAATTAGGGTATAGGTTTTATGTGTCTAATTATGTTAAGTGTGATGGGCTTTAATATAAAGGTCCTTAAAATGATGTTTTGTAGGCTTATTGAAAATGATATTGTCATATTCTATTATTAAAACATTTCAAGTTGATAAGAAGATTTTTTTTTTTTTTGTACTGGGGATTGAACTCAGGAGCGCTTGACCACTGAACCACATTCCCAACCCTATTTTGTATTTTATTTAGAGACAGTCTCACCGATTGCTTAGTGCCTCCCTTTCCTGCCTCAGTCTCCTGAGCTGCTGGGATTATAGGTGTGTGCCACTGCGTCAGGCAGATTTTTTTTTCTGGTTGTAGTACTAGGTATTAAACCTAGAGGTGTTCTGCTACTGAGATATGACCCTAGTCCTTTTTAAATTTTATTTGGATATAGGCATGGTGGCATGCACCTGTAATCCCAGGGACTGAGCAGGCTGAGGCAGGAGGATTGTGAATTCAACACTAGCCTCAGCAATTTAGCAAGGCTCTGTCTCAAAAAAAAAAAAAGGACTAGGGATGTGGCTCACTGAGCACTCCAGCATTCAATCCCCAGTACCAAAAAATAAAAAGTAAAATTTGTTTTGAGACAGGTTCTCAGTCAGTTGCCAAGGCTGGCCTTGAATTTGCAATCCTCTTGCCTCTGCCTTCCAAATAACTGGGAATTACTTGCGTGTATAACCATGCCTGGCAGAATAAACCATTTTAAAAATATAATCTTAAATGTAAATTTACTAACTGTTTTAATATGATGATGGTGATTAAGGATGCAGACAAATCCTATCATTATTAGAGACTGAGCAGGAATATTATGTTGTTTGTTCTAATGAGAATGAGGAGAGAAAATTACAGTGAATATTACTCCACAGCATTGTGTGTGTG
Organism: Geosciurus inauris; assembly: GCA_004024805.1. Classification (NCBI taxonomy): domain Eukaryota; kingdom Metazoa; phylum Chordata; class Mammalia; order Rodentia; family Sciuridae; genus Geosciurus; species Geosciurus inauris. The sequence continues at coordinate 19,962 of PVHX01009862.1, forward strand.
TTACTGGGAATTGAATCTAGGGACACTCTACCACTGAGCTATATCCCTAGCCCTTTTTATTTATTTTTAAAATTTGAGACAGGGTCTCCTCTCTAAGTTGCCAGGCTGGTCTCTAACTTAGAATCCTCCTGCTAGGCAGTGACAGTAGCCCTGCTCACTGGACTGGCATACACAGACCCATCCCCCAGGTCCACTCTAGTGCCAAGGTGGCCCCTGTGGACTGAGGTACCAGGCCAGCATCTGTGGACTCAGACTCCAGGCTGATCCTCACAGACACAGGCTTCAGGCCTGTGTCCATAGTCCCCATACTCCAGAAAACCTAAGATCCAGGATAGTCCCAGAGGACCTAGACTCAAGAACATTCCTTGTGAATCTCGGCTCCAGTCTATCCTTCATACTCCCAGGACCTAGACTTACCCCTGCTGACTCAGCTGTTAGGTCCATTCCAGAGCCAAGTATGTCCTCAGAGCCCCGGGCTGCCGGCCAGTTCTCATGGATCTAGACTCCAGATCAGTATTCACAGAATCAGGCTCTAGGCTGGCCCCCACAGACATAGGCTGGTCCCTGTGGCCTTAGGAGCCATGGACCCAGGGTCTAGACCTGTTTCAGTGAACCAGTGGTTCTAGCCCAACCCAGTAGACCCTGTGCCATATTGGTCCCTATGGACTGAAGCTCCAGGATCATCCCAGTGGACCCAGAATCCAAGCAAATCACATGGACTCAAGCTGTAGGCATGTCTCCTGGGGCCCAAGTGCCAGTCTGACTCCTGCAGACTCAGCCTCAAGACTCATCCCTACAGACTGAATCAACAGGCCTACCTTAGTGGCCCCAGTTATTAGGTCAGCCCTCAAGGACCCAAGATCCAGGTTCACCCACCTGCTTACCCATAGCCACAACTTCCTGCCTGAAGATTCCAGTGGCAAGCCCATCCACCAACCATACCAGCTGTCCTGTCCAAAAGCTCCATATGGACTGATTGCTGAGGGATTTCCCTGATGAAGCCAGACCATAAAGACTGGGATAAGTGACTACTACAAATGTGCAGATATCCTCATGCCCAAAAGGATCGTGATTGATCAGGAAAACATTGCTTCCTCCAAAGAAACAGTAACTGACCCTAAAGGAATGGAGATTTATGCATTGCCTGATAAAACACTCAAAATAATCATCTTAAAGTAGCTGAATGGGGGCTGGAGATGTAGCTCAGTGGTAGAGTACATGCTTAGCATGCATGAGGTCCTGGGTTTGATCCGTACTACCTCAAAAAAAAAAAAAACAAAAAAAAAAACCCATTCAGGAAACTGCAAGAAAATTATTGTGGTTTGGATATGAAGTGCCCCTCAAAAGCTCCTGTGCTACTGGGCCCAGTGGCACACACCTGTAATTGCAGTGGCTTGGGAGGCTGAGGCAGGAGGATCGAGAGTTCAAAGCCAGCTTCAACAAAAGCAAGGTGTTAAACAACTCAGTGAGACCCTGTCTCTAAATAAAATACAAAATACGGTTGGAGATGTGGCTCAGTGGTCAAGTGCCCCTGAGTTCAATTCCCGGTACCATAACAAAACAAAACAAAACAGAAAAACTCCTGTGCTAATGCAAGAGGTGATTATGAGAGTTGATTATGAGAGTTGTAGCCTAAAGAGTTTATCCTAGTTTGAACAGACTAATTGGGTGGTAACTGTAAGCAGACAGGACTTACCTGAGAAGGCGTGTCACTGGGGATGTGCCCTGGAAGGGTTCATCCTCCTTGTAGCCCCTTCCCTTTGATCTCACTAAGTTGCCCAGCCTGTCTTCAATGTGTGATCCTCCTACCTCAGACTCCCAAGTAACTTGGATTACAAGCACACACCAACCCACTCAGCCTGTTCTACACTTTTAAAACTTGGGTTGTTTTTCCACTATTGAATTGTATGAACTTTTATAAATTATGGATATTAACTTCTTATCAGATATGCAGATTGCAATTTTTTCCCCTTTCCAAAGGCTATCATTTCATTTTGTTAATTGTTTCTTTTGCAGTGCAGAAGCTCTTTAGTTTGACATAGTCTTATTTCTTTATTTATTTTTGGTAGTGGGGATTGAACCTAGGGGTGCTCAACCACTGAGCCACATGCCCAGCCCTTTTTTATATTTTATGTAGAGCCAGGAGCTTGCTAAATTGCTTAGGACCTCATTAAGTTGCTGAGGCTGAATTTTTCTTTTATAACTTTATTTTATGTATTTTTTTTTAATGTGGTGCTAAGGATTGAAACTAGGGCCTCATACATGCTAGGCAAGTGCTCCAGCACTGAGCCACAACCCTAGCTTCAAAGGCTGACTTCAAACTCACCATCCTCCTGCCTCAGCCTCCCAAGCTGCTGGGATTACAGACGCGTGCCACTGTGCCCAGAAGTCCCATTTATTTTTGCTTCTGTGAACTGAGCATTTGGTGTGATATTAAAAAAATAAATAAATAAAAGAAATCATTGCCATGACCAATATTTAGGAGTTTTCCCCCTGTGTTCTCTTTCAGAGGTGGTATGGTTTTAGGTCTTACATTTGGGTCTTTTATCCATTTTGAGTAGATTTTTGTGTATATTATGAAACATGGGTCCATTTTTATTCTTTTGCATGTGGGTACCCAGTTTTCCCACCATCATTGTCATTTATAATTTTTGACAGTGTCTCTACATAAGACCCTGTCTCTACATAAAACACAAAATAGGGCTGGGGATGTGGCTCAGTGGTCGAGTACCCCTGAGTTCAATCTCTGGTACAAAAAAAAAAAAAAAAAAAAAAGTCTGTTAGACTGGATGTGGTGGTATATGCTTGTGATCCCAGTTACTCAGAAGGCTGAGGCAGGAGGACTGCAAGTTCAAAACCAGCCTTGGAAATTTAGCAAGATCCTTTCTCAAAATAAAAAATAAGAATGATTGAGGATGTAACTCAGGGTAGAGTACTCCAATACCACAAAAACAAAAACAAAATAATTTAGTTGATTATGTACATTTGAATTTAGTTATAGGCTTTCTATTCTGTTCTATGGGTAAATGTGTCTGTTTGTGTCCAAGAACCATACCATTTTGATTACTATAGCTTTGTAATATAATTTTAAAACAGGAAATATGAAGCTTCCAAATTTGTTTTTCTTTCTTAGATTCTTAGAATTGTTTTGGTATTTGGTGTTCTTTAATGATTCCATTTGAATTTTAAGATTGTCCTATTCGTGTGAAGAATATCATTGGAATTTAGATAGAGATCACTGATTGTGAGATTTTATGTGACAGCACTGACAGCATTAAGATTCTGAACTCAGTATTTTCTTTTTACTCCCTCCATTTCCTCTATTTTTTCCTTTCTTTTTTTCCAGTCCTGGGGAACTCAGTACTTTAAGTTTTTTTTTTTTGTTTTTTTTTTACTAATTGCCTTTGTATTGCTGATTGGTCATTTGTGGCCATAAGTGCCCGGAGAATAATAGAAGCTGAATGTTTCATAAAGTACAAATTTCATTTTCACTCATGAAGTTGATGATTTGTCACTTCATATATGTGTAATTTGTGTTATCTTTTCTTTCTAAGTACACAATTTTGGCGGTTTTTAAAATTAATTTGCCCCATTATACTGCAGTCATATATCCATGTGTTAATGAAAATCACTGTGTGTGCCCTAAACATTCAGCCTCTGTCCTCCAGGCCCTGAACACCTGTTCTTTCTGCCCTAAGGATTTGACAGAAGACAGATTTTGATGTTTGAAAAATGCCCTTTTGAACAAAGGGATCTATTTTAGAATCATAGGTTAGGGATAAATAGATAACAGTTTAGTGAGGGAGAATGTCCTATTAGTAAGTGGGGTTGTCCACATATTAGAGCAACAATAGCCTTTGTGGTGGTTGAACATCCATGCCTCTAAACTAAGTAGCAAAAAAAGAAACTGGCCTTGGATTGAGGATACTTCCAAGGATTTCTTCTGAATTCTCCCCTCACCCTTTCGTTTTTTCCTAGATCCTGAAAGGATGAACTTGATGTACAAACTAGAGGGTCTACATACAAAGCCTTAGGTATACCTAATCATGACCTTTACACTAGCGTGTGTTTAACTTTCATTTTTCCTGGGACCCCGACATTCCTGGGAGGCCTTTGATATCTTCAGGTTTGCAACATTTGTTGAACCATACGTGTGCCATCCTTAATAGTTACCATTTGGGAGTTTCCAAACAAAATTTGTACGTTGAAGTCTTAACCCCCAGTGTCTCAGAATGTGACTGTATTTGGACATGGGGTCTTTAGAGAGATCATTGAGATAAGATCATTAGAGTAGGTCCCAATCCAACATGACTGGTGTCCTTATAAGGAGGAAAAATTAAGACCCAGACATATACAGAGGGAAGAGCATGTGAAGTCACAGAAAGAAGACAATCGTCTATGTGCTAAGGAGAGGGGCCTCAGAAGAAACCAATCCTGCCAACACCTTGATCTCAGACATTTAGCCCACAGAATCATGAGAAAACAAATTCTGTTGGTTGAGCCACTCCCTCTGTGATACTTTATTCTGGCAGCCCTAACTAATACTTTCAACATTGTGCTAAAAATTTTGTACTTTTCAATTAGATATACTCAATGTAGATAATATAATAGAACAAATAATCAATTTTGACAATGTAATTTTCCTGATAATATTAATTATATTCCAGTAAGTAGTAAGTATCCAGAAATTCAGGGTCATGGCCTTCATTCATTTGGTGGCAGTTGACAAAATGTATATGGCTTTGGGCCATTGTCTAACCAAAATCAATTTATCAATATGTAAAATGAATATAATTGCAGTCTTTCTCTTCATGAAGCCCATAATTATAGTTACATAAATGGAGAGATTTTAATCATGAACTCAAAATTCATGAATTCATGAAAAGTTGATAAATCTGATTTTGTTATCTGAAAAACCATATTTTGGAGGTCCCTCTTCCTTGTGTATCAGATGCAGAAATTATGGAATAAGATTATGTAGGGAGAAAAAGAACAGGAAAAAGCATTCACTGAATTTTAATTAAAATGTTATTTTTTGAGTGCTGCACTTTTCTAGAGGAAAACACTGTATATGTTATAAAAACTAATTCAAACCGCTTTTTGCTCATAAAGAGAAACAGCTGGGTTTTAACATCTGAGTGTACTCAAGATCAGTGTTCACTGAGAAAAACAAAATCCATAGCCATTTGGAGAAGAAAATGAATATTTCGCTTACTCATCAGACATTAAAAAACATTCTTTATGTGCACATGGCACATAAAGCTCATCAGGTTTAAAATGTAGCCACTATTCCAGTTATTGTGATGCTTAATTTCTTGATTATATATCATTTTAGCTGAGTAGCTTAAATCTGAAATTAGAAATTGGTGCAATATAACTATTCATACTGCTGGGCAGTGTCGCTGAGAACCCTTGAGCCATGGATTGAGCCAGTTCTGACTTCTGAAATTCTGGGGTAGGATGATAGGATAGTGAAACAAAAAACTGTTCAGTGCATCCCTTCATCCCTCATCTCTTCACTGGTTTGAAATCTCATTCTAAACTTCTCTAAGAGTGAATCTGTGAAAAGTCGAATCCTCCTACAGATTCCCTGAGAATTCCAATGGACATTTCCATGCCTTTTTCTGTCCTTTCCAAAATGAATCAGCAGAAGGAGTAAAGAAAAATTAATGATTTTAAACAGCACCTGGCCAGCAGCCCTGACAGCTCTTCCTTTCCCAGCCGTTGGTTAAAAGACCTGTGATGTTCCAGAAAAGATGAAAAAAGATTGGCTAGGATCTAAAAAGCATTTTCATCATTTGTGAAACAACAAAACACAGTTGAAAAAATGAGTGCAGCTGACAAACCACCCATATTATTGCTACCCAAAACAAAATGACCCTTCCCAATTGAAGTTGGCTATATAAAGACCCTTCACCCTCCTCTCTGCCTTGCCTCAAATGTGCTGGCACTGCTATCTGCAGCCAGAATGCAAGCTTCCTTGGCCCTACCCACCTCCACTCCCTCAAATTAATCAACAACCATTTGAAAATTGCAACTCTCTGAAAGCAAACTGGGCAATACTGGGGAAGAATCAATGTGGCCTGTTGCATCCTGGAATGTGTACATCTCACCACACTCCCGATTCCAGAACGCAATTAGAAGGGACAAGGGTAGGAAGACTCCTTGTGACTGTGCACTGAGGTTACAGCTTTATGTACACACTTCATCTTTTCAGAGGAGGGCCCTAGAAAGTGAGGGAAGAAGAATGCACAATCCTATTCCTTCAGAGTTGCAAAAGATGAAATTCTGCTGGTTACTAGAAATGGGTCTAGATCAGCATTTTTCAACCTCAGCACTAATGACATTTGGGGATAGATAATTATTTGTTACAGGGGTACTGACATAAGAGTCAGATAATGTTTGGCAGCACCTTTGGCCTCTCTCATTAGATGCCACTAGCACCCTCCTCACCAACTTGTGATAACCAAAGATGTCTCCAAACAATGCAAAATGTCCTTGGGGGCAAAGTCACTTCTGGTTAGAACCACTGATACAGGAGAAGAAAACCAAGACATAATTGAAGTACAGTTCATTGAGCAGGAAAAACTACCTAGATATATAAGTCAAAATGGATCACTGAATTCTAGTCAAAATCTATAACTGCTGAACCATGCAGGGTGGTGTGCCTGTAGTTCAGCTACTTGGAAGGCCAAGGTGGGAGAATCACTTGAGTCCTGGAGGTTTCAGCCAGCCTAGACAATAGACCCTATTTCAAAAAGAAAAAAATTGTAACTGCTAATATTTATTGAGAGCTCTTTATATGCCAGGTACAATTTTAAGGGCTTCATATTATCTCATTAATCTCAAACCGTCCTCTGAGTTAAGTACTACCACTATCTCTATTTTATATTTAAAGAAATGGGGATGCAGAAAGGCATGTCTCAATGTTAAGTGACAAGTGTGATTCAATCCCATGCAGTCTGACTCCAGAAGCAGCTTTCTAATCAGAAAGGTATAAAAGATGTATACTTGGGCTGGGAGTATAGCTCTGTGATACTGCATATACTAGGCATGTGCTAGGCCCTGAGTTGGATACCCAGCACCAAAAACACAACACAAAATAAACAAACAAAACCCCCCACCTGTATAGAAAACCCTTTATAAATTTGAGAGCATTTACCTAGTTCAGGTCCGTTCCCCCCAGATTCACTTTCACACCCTAATGGTTTCTTCCCACAGGTTTAACCTCAGGCATAAGAGGAGCCTATTATGACCAAGGCGGGTAGTGTAATTGCAGCACCAGACCTGTCAGTTGGGGCCTGGTATTAATTTTAATGTTTAAAGTCTAGAATCTGAAAGACCTAAGTAGAACCTTCCTCTGTCTCCTACTATGTTGGTGTATCTCCCTGGTCTCTGCCTCATTTTCTTCTTCTCCCCCTCCCCGGCCCCCTTGCAGGAAGGGGTTACTGGGGATTGAATCCAGGGGCATTCTATCTCTGAGCTACATGCCCAACCCTTATTATTTTTTAATTTTGAGACAGGATCTTGCTAAGTTGCTTAGGGCCTTGCTAAATTGCTGAGGCTGGCCTTCAACTTGCAATGCTCTTGCCTTGGCCTCCAGAGTCACTGAGATTACAGTCGTTTCACTACTGCACCTGGGTCTCCTTCTTAGGTGTTCCTGATAACCTGAATCTATCCATTTGACTGAGACCTCAAACCAATCTAGGTCTTGCCAGCTGCCTGTCCTAGCCAATGTATTAGAATATACTCTGGAGGTATTGCTGTTCTTGTGGGACTGAGCCTTCATAGGTAGGACTCTAACCCTCGTCAAGCCTGAAATTCTTATGTTCCTGAACACACAGTATTTGGGATTGTTAACATTCCCTACCTGCTCAAGGGCAAGCCCTACAACAGAACCAGTTCTCTGCTTCTGGTTCTTCCCAGTTCAGGCATTCACTCACCCTCCCCAGGGTTTTTTCTCTTAAAGTTCATGCATGAATTCTTGCCAATCAAGGTAGGGACATTGTTAGGCTTCTTGGTTTTTGTTGCTTGTTATTGTTTGTTTATGTTAAAATGCTATTTTAATCTCCAAAGAACTTATGTAGCAGGAAGGGTTTATATGACAATTCCATTTGAGCAAAGAAGCTAAATGACTTTACCTAATGCCACATTGTGAAGTGGGCAAAGCCAAAACTCCAGCAATAAAACCATAGATTTTCAGGACTTGAAAGGCCTTTAAAAAGTCATGCACTCCAACCAAGAAACAAAGATTGGCTCTGCTGCAAACATTTCTGCAGAGTTAACTAGCCAGTGTTTGAATACCTTCTCCCACGGGACAGCTCAGTTGTCCTTAGCTAGTGTTGGCAGGCATTTGTTTAATCATTCTCGTACTCTTTGATTCATTCAACAAATATTCCAGAGCCCCATATGTGCTGTTTGGATGTTGAGGTAATTCCTGGGAGTAACTTCAGTTGAAGAAGAAAATGGAAAGTTCTGCAGGAGGGATACTGAGAAAATGCTACGGAAACTGTAGTTCTTCTAATCCAAATCCTGCCTGTGTAACCTCCAGCTTTTAATCTTAATTCTATTCTTCTCTGACAGAGGAAACAAATTAACCCTTTGCATTGCAGCTAGTCTGTTGTCCTTTAGTTCTTTTTTGCAAAATGTTTCTCAGGTCCTTTTTGCCTCCTAATTGTGCCTCTAGGACCCGTTTTAGCCTAGCCATGTTCCTCTGAAAGGTGTCCCTAGAGCTGAACAGAATTCCATGTGGACTGGTCAGCAAAGGAGGGTGGACCACCTTTTCCCCATTCTATGAGTACACTGAAGCTATATTTGCTTTCAGGTGACCACTCTTGTCTCAATCTGGCTTACCATTAGCTAAAGCCCACTGTGCCAGACCTTCAGAAGACAGTGTTATAACCAGCACCCAAATTTAAATGCTTCATGCTGGCACATTATTATAATATTGCTGACATTGGGCTGTGATCTAGCTCAGTAGTAGAGAGCAGGCCTAGTACATATGAAAGCCAGGGTTCAATCCCCAACACCATGGGGAGGCAGGGAAAGTGTAGAAAGATGCATATTTTAACTCATTGGGCAGATAGTTTATAATATGGCTGATATGACAGAGGAATTACTTCTTCATCAATATTTCTTTATCATTTTTTAAATTGTGGAAAAATAAAACAACATTTAGCAGCTTAACCATTTTAAAGTGTTATTAAGGACACTCATATTGTGCCACCATCACCAGCTTCCATCTCCAGGATACTTTCATCTGGCAAAATTAAAACTCTGTACTCATTGAATAGAAACTGCCCATTCTGCTCTTCTTCCAGCTCTGGCAATCACTATTCATTTTATCTTCATAAATAATCTGCTTTAAGTATTTTATATAATGAAATTGGACAGTAATTTTCCTGTGATTGACTTCTTTCTCTTAGCATAATGATCTCAATGATTTATCCATGTAGTAGCATGTATTGGATGCTACCTTTCAAAGGCTGGATAATATTCCAGTGCATGTATATACCACATTGTGTTTAGCCATTCTGATGTACACTTAGATTGTTTCCACCTATTGGTCATTATGAGTTATGCTGTTATACACATGGGTATACAAATATCTCTTTGAGCTGAACGCAGAGGATTGCAACTTCAAAGCCAGCTTCAGCAACTTAGTGAAGCCCTAAGCATATTAGCAAGACCCTAAACAATTAGTGAGCCTCTGTCTCTAAATAAAAAATAAAAAAGGGCTGGAGATGTGACTCAGTGGTTAAGTGAGTTAAGTGGTTAAGTGGGTTCAATCCCTGGTACCAAAAACAAAACAAAACAGACAAACAAATAGTGCCTCTTTGAACCACACTGCTTTCAATTCTGGGCATACCCAAAAGTTGAATTGCTGGATCACATGAAATTAATTATTTTTAATATGTTTAGAGTGAAAAAAAAATGTCTTGCTTGGTCATCCTACAGTGTTTGCTTTTTAAAAAAATCTCACTCAGACAACATAAAAAATTTCAGCTCTGGGTATATTTAACTGAGTCCAAGTTCTCCTCGATCAAATTTCTGATTTTTCAATGATAGTCAGTGCCAATTTTTTGAAAAGTCTCTCAGAATAGTAAAGACACTAGATGCTAATTTCCTATTGAAAAGTATTGACTCTGATAGCTTTTGGTGGAACACTAGCAAACATAAATTTTCAAATCCTTCTGTATAGGATTTTTCCTTTTGTACAATAAATATTCCATAATCTAGTAGAGTTGAGATATGCAAATAGCAGGTTAATGTCATTATGCTAAAACTGTTTTGCTCTCAGAGGTTAAAAGCTCAGTATCAATTTGGCTTTAATGTCAGTTCTAGAGCTCCTCCTTAGCCTGTCAAATCTGACAAGTGTCAACAGCTGACACAAAGATGATATCATTTACTTTCTTATTTGCTTTGCTGTCTAATAAAAGCCAGTGGTAAAAGGCTGCAGTGCCTTTAAAAGACAACTCTTTCAAACAATAGAATTTAAGAACTTCAAGCAAAAACAGAGTTCTCATCTATGGTGAAATTCTCAGGACTTTTTCCTTCATGAAGTACCTGTTAACAGCACCAGACGTTCTTTATATTGAACATGTATAAAAGCATTCTTTGCTTTACATAAGGCTCATACATGTAGAAGACATGAAGCTATCACCATCACTTCATGCATAAATTTGAAACATGCATCTTGTAACTGTACCTCCTGTGTATTTAATATTTCATTTATTTATTTTTTTAATATTTTTTTTAGTTGTTGATGGATCTTTATTTTATTCATTTATTGTTTGTATGTGGTGCTGAGGATCGAACCCAGTGCTTCGTGCATGCTAGGCAAGCGCTCTACCACTGAGCTACAGCCCCAGCCCTAATATTTCATTTAAATTTACTGAATCCTCTTTTGTAAGAGCTGAATGATGGGGATGTGACAGGATTGTCATTAAACCCAATTACATTTATATCCATTACTTCAACAAATACTGCCTGCTATGTCAGGGTGTATGCCAACAGGCTGGGTGTAGACTGGTAAGCAAAGTTTAGTCCCAGATGCTTCCTCAAGGACCTAACACTTTTAGAGAACACACTGGGTATAAATATATATATATAAATGATATATATATGTGTGTGTGTGTGTGTATATATGTATACACACACACACACATATATATGTATATATGTATATATACATATATATACACACACATATATTTACACACATATATATACACATACATACATATATATATTTATATATATATAAAAAAATATATGGGGCTGGGATTATGGTGCAGTGGTAGTGTGCTCGCCTAGCACGCGGGAGGCACTGGGTTCGATCCTCAGCACCACATAAAAATAAAATAAAGATATTGTGTCCACCTACAACTAAAAAATAAATATTTAAAATATATATATATATATATTTTTTTTTTTTCCAACCAGAGTATCCAAAATGTCTCATTTTCCTTTACAAAGAGTCTAGATGTCATAGTGGAGGCCCTCCTCAGTTTATGTTCAGAAACTCTGATCCTGTTTCCCAAGTCTTACAAGTCAAACTTGCAATAGAATCAGGGATTCCACTGGCCCCAAGCAGTGTTGATGGACAAAGGACACTAGGCAGGAGGGTCACATGCAAAGGCTGTGAAGTCATCCCCACAGGACAGGAGAGTTTCAGGCTGAATCCTAAGTGGAAACTCCTGTTCTCTCCCCAGTCTCACTGGATTCCCACCTGCGCCACACCAGTTTCTGTGCAGCAAGTACAACTCAATAAAGTTCTCTTTGTTCCTCAGGTGGCCTGGGTCAGGTAACTAAGCAGATGTCCAATCTCTGTGGACTCCTCTGTGTGGCTTTATCTGTGTCTTTTATTCTGTACCATTGGTCTATATATCTATTTTTATGCTAGTCCCATGCAGCTCTTGATTTATATTCTAAACTTGTTCCTTTTCCCATCTTCACCTCAGTAAAGGATGTCGGTATATAGTCAGCTGCTCAAGCAACTTAAAAGTTTCCATTTTCATATATATATATATATTGTACTGGGATTGAACTCAGGGGCACTTAACTATTGAGCCACATCCCCAGCTTTTTTTTATTCAGAGACAGGGTCTTACTGAGTTGCTTAGGGCCTTGCTAAGTTATTGAGGCTGGCTTTGTACTCGCGATCCTCTTGCCTCAGAATCCTGAGCCACTGGAGTTATAGGCCAGCACCATCATGCCCAGCTTCCCCATATTTTTTATTGGTGCTGTAAAACTACATATAATAATGGAATTTGTTGTTATATATTCATTCATACATGCACACAATATAACAAAATGACTTGGTCAATAATATCATTCCCCGGAAGTTCTCCTTTCCCTCCCTTCCCCTTCTCCTGTCTCTTTCCTCTACTGATCTCTTCCATTTTCATGAGATCCCCCACCTCCACCTTTCTTTCCTTTTTTCCTAACTTCCACATATGAGAGAAAACATATGACCTTTAACTTGGAGTTTGGCGTATTTCACTTAACATATGGGTCTTAAGTTCCGTCCATTTTCCTTCAAATGATATATTTTCATTCTTTATGGCTGAATGAAACCGCATTGTATATATATATATCACATCTTCTTTATCTGTTCATCTGTTGGTGGATGCCTAGATTGCTTCCATAATTTGGCAATTGTGAATCATTATGTTATAAACAAGAATATGTATGTATCACTATAGTATGATGTCTTTAATTTTTTAGGATAGACACCAAGGAGTGCTGTAGCTAGATCTATGTTGGTTCCATGCCTAGTCTTTTGAGGAATCACTATACTGATTTCCATAGTGGTTATACTAATTTACAATTCCACCAACAGAGTAAAAGTATTCCTTTTATTTTATTTTTATTATTTTTCATATTCTTGATGGCTACTATTCTAACTGGAGATGAAATCTCAATGTAGTTTTGATTTTTATTTCCCTGATTGCTAAAAATATGGAACATTTTTTCATCTATTTATTTACCATGTGTATTTCTTCTTTTGAGAAGTATCAGTTTAGTTCATTTGCTCATTTATTGATTGGTTATTTGGTTTATTTCCTGGTATGTTTTTTGACTCCTTTGTACATTTTGGATATTAATCTTCTGTCTGAAGAGTAGCTAGCAAAGATTTTTCTCTCATTCTGTAGGCTCTCTTTTCATGCTTCTGCTTCCTTTTCTGTACAGAAGTTTTTTAAATTTGATATCATCCCATTTATTAACTCAGTATTATTTACTGAGCTTTAGGAGTCCTATTGAGGAAGTCCTTGCCTGTACTTATATGTTGGAGTATTGAGCCTATGTTTTCTTTTGGGAGTTGCAAAGTTTCTAGTTTAATTCTTAGGTCTTTTATCCATGTTGAGTTGACTTTTGTTCAGGGTAAGAGATAGGGATATAGCCTCATTCTTCTTCTTTTTTTTTTTTAAATGTTTATTTTTTAGTTGTAGGTGACAGAATATCTTTATTTTATTTTTATGTGGTGCTGAGGATTGAACCCTGTGCCTTATGCGTGCTAGGTGAGCACGCTACCACTGCGCCATAATCCCAGCCCCTAGCCTCATTCTTCTACATGTACCAGTTTTCCCATTTGTTAAACAGGCTCTCTTTTCACCAAAATATGTTTTTGGAACCTTTGTCAAGGATCAGATGACTATCTGTGTGGATTTATCTGTGTCTTCTATTCTGTTCCATTGGTCTACATATCTGTTCTTATGCCAGTCTCATACAGTTTTTATTTAACTGTAGCTCTGGAGTATAATTTGAAGTCAGGTATTGTGATACCTCTAGCACTTTTTTTTTCTTAGAATTGCTTTAGCTATTCTAGGTCTTTAATAATTCCAAATGACTTTTATCCATTTGTTTTACAATGTAATATTAAAACTTTAAAAAAAAAAAAACCAATAAGCTGTTTACTGATAACATCTACTAGTTGATGGAAATAAACACCTTGTCACTACACTTTCATTTTATAGACTCTACTATTTGGTTTATGAATATTGAAGCTTTTCAAAAATAAATGTGTATCATGTCAAAATTTCCCTTTTATATAATAAAGAAATGGGTTAAGTCTGCACTTGATTAGTTAAGTCTGATTGAATTGTCTGGGTCATTGCCACAGAAATGAAGTTTTACCTTAATGCTCAGTCGTGCTTTAGTAAGAAAGTAAAATAATTATAAATATTTTTTCTGCTTCTATTGTAGTTAAATCAGAAAGGCTCTGCCCTGCGGTAATATCAAGGGAAATATAATGACTTGTCTATGAAATGACTAAAAGGTCAAGACACATAAGTTCAGTCTTATAAATTTATATGCTTTCTAGGAGCTTTTGTTTGATCAATACTATGACAAAATATCAGGTGGAGAGAAAGCTCTTCATAAAACCGATTTGCTAACCTATATTTGCTTGCAAAGGGATGTCAGTGCTTGATGGAAAGCTTTAGCTAGGGAGTATATCCTGACTATGAATAGACTTCGTCAGTTTGAAAACAATTCTCTTTTGATTGAGTTGACACCTTGTGAAGAACACACATGGCACTCTCAGAGGAAGGGAACTCTGGACTAGGATGCCAGAGCAGTCAGTCAAGGCTGGCAATTAACCTGGTGACAGATGCCACAGGTGCTCTACGTTAAAGCCTATAATAGATACTTTTTGTAACATCATTTCTTTTTTTCTTTTTTCTTTTTTTTTTAGTACTTGGGATTAAACCCAAGGATTGGGCTACATCCCCATCCCTTTTTATTTTGAGACAGCGTCTCACTAAATTTCTTAGGCCCTTGCTAAATTGTCCTTGATTTTGCAATTCTCCTGCCTCAGCCTCTTGAGTCACAAGGATTATAGGTGTGCACCACCACACCTGGCTTTGTAGTATCATTCTCACCTTCTGTACTAGTTTTCTAGGGCTACTATATCGTAGGACCAAAACCTAGGTGGCTAAAACAACAGAAATGCAGTATTTCACAATTCTAGTGGCTAGAAGTCCATCATCAGTGTTGGCAATGTTATTTTCTGCTGAAGGCTCTTGCAGAATGTTTCATGTCTCTTTCCCAGCTTCTGGTGGTGGCTGAGTGTTCTTTGGTTTGTAGATGCATCACTTGTCTTGACTAATTATGCATGCAAAGACCCTATTTCCAAATAGGTTCACATTCTGAGATTACAGGTAGATAGGAATTTGAGGGGGACACCCTAACTGATCACACATTCTTAGTCATTTACCCTCAGAAGCATCAGCAAAATTCATAAGAACATAAAGCTAATAAGGCACAGGTTCATGTTCTATTCCAGGTATTAGGCAAGTCATTTTAACTGGTTCTAGGCTGACAACTATATGGTACTATGATCTGAATGCTTTTCTTCTCCAAATCTCATATTGAAATTCAACTCCCAATTTAAACAGTATTGAGGTGGGATCTTTGAGAGGTGGTTAGACTATGAGAGCTTCACCCTTGTGGGTGGCATAAATGCTATTGAAAAAAGGGTGAGTTTGGGCCTCCTTTTGCCTCTTTGCTCTCCTGCCATGTAATAACACAGCCAAGAAGGCCCTGGTCAGATGCCAGTACTCTGATATTGCACTTCTCAGCCTACAGGGCTGTGAACCAATAATTTTCTATCCATCATAAATGACCCAGTTTGTGATATTCTGTTGTAGCAGCAGAAAATGGACAAATACCTTCAACTTTTTCCCCAGGTAGTCCAAAAAGGAGCTGGCAAAAACTTGGATGAAAAAGTACAATTCTGCTCCTAAAGGCTGTGTCTTAGTCTGCTTACGCTGCTGTGAAAAATATCATAGACCAAGGATCTTATAAATATAAATTTGTTTCTCATAGTTCTGGAAGCTGTGAAGCCTAAGATCAAGGAACTGGCAGATATGATGTCTGGTGAGGCCCTGTTTCCTAGTTTATAGATGGTGATTTCTTGCTGTGTCCTTACATTGTGAAAGAAGATAACTAGCTTTCTCACATCTTTTTCTCTTTTCAAACTTTTAGTTGTTGATGGACCTTGTTTTATTTATTTATATGTGGTGCCTGAAAATTGAACAAATTGCCTTACATGTGCTAGGCAAGCGCTCTACCGTTGAGCCACAACCCTAGCCCCCTCTCACATATTTTTGTAAAGATACTAATGCAAGTCATAAGGGCTCTGTTCTGATGACTAATTCATGTCCCAAACACCTCATCTTTTTAATATCATCACCTGGGAGTTAGAATTTCAACATAGGAAGGGGGAAGGGACACAAACATTCACAACATAGAAGGTTACAAGAGAACTCAAATTATGTATTCATCTTACAGTTGACCAGTAAGGTGTTTTTCCTTGCTAGGTGATTGATGGCAAAGATGATTGGACCACAATGGATGTTATAAATCATGACACTACATTTGCTTTTTGAGAAATTGATGATAAAATGCCTTCTCTGAGGCTAGGGATATAGCTCAGGTGGTCTTTATCTAGTAGGACTTGGCCCTGAGGTTCAATCCCAGCACCACACACATACACACACATACACGCACAATAAAAAAGGGGAAAAAAACTTGCCTGGCAATCATTCTGTCATTGATGACACAAATTCTTTTTATTTTATTATTTCATGATTTATTTACGGTGTTGTATAACACAAATTCTGACATTGTCTGCTTTTCATTTTGCTAGGGAACGTGGTGAACCAGCAACTCATTGTTATTGGCTTGTACAAGTGTACTGAAGATCAAAATGATTAGCAACAGTTTGAGTTTGTACAGAATTTCCTTTCTGGAACCTTTATTTTTGGCAGGTATGTGGGAGGGTTGGGAAAAACACATGACATAAAACAATTTTGGCAAAGGACCAACAATCTCAATCATAAATTTATAGGCATTTAGGTAATTTTTGAAATGATTTAGAAACATTTTACCTTAGCTAATATTTTGATGTGTGCATATTGCTCTTTACTAGGAGATCTTATTTATTTTATTTTTGTTTATGTTACATATATTCAGTAAAATTTCAAGTAACTTACAAAATTAACACAAAATATTTTTTAGATGTTGATGGACCTTTATTTTGTTCATTTATTTATATGTAGTGCTGAGAACTGAACCCAGTGCCTCATACATCTAGTCAAGCACTCTACCACTGAGCCACAACCCTAACCCCTATATAAAATATTTAGGAAGTGAGAAGAAGCCACTCAGATATTGGGTGTGTTTGGCTATAACTACCTTTTATTAGGAAAACTTGCAAACTATAAAATCTTGAGTCTGTATCCTACCTGATCTAGCAATTCCACTTTTAGGAATTTATTTTGAGGAAACAATCAAGGCTGAGGGCAAACTTTTAACTATATTCACAATTTAGCTGTGTCGTACAATTATTCATAATAGCACAAAATTGAAAACAATTTAACATGTGCCAGGGGAAAATTGATTAAATAAATGACAGCATGTCCATTTTGTCTGATGTAGAAGCTGGTGCGGTGATGCATGCCTGTAATCCAAATTTCTCAGGAGGTTGAGGCAGAAGGATCACAAGTTTGAGGCTGGCTTGGGCAACTTAGAGAAATCCAGTCTCAAAATTAAAAAAAAAAAAAAAAAAAGGCTGGGGATGTAGCTCAGTGGTAGAGTGTCCCTGGGTTTAAACCCCAGTCACATACACACACATTGTACAATAGTATCTAATTCTAATTCTATTGAAGATGTTCAAATTATGTTGAAAACAGAGAGAAAAGATTATGTATAGAATAAGATACTTTTTTTGTAATTACTAAACATAAAATTATAGTATTTTTGGTTTTGTTAACAAACAACATTCATTTACACTTTAAATTTAAAAACTTTTTTTGTAGTTGTAGATGGACAGAATGCCTTTATTTATTTTTTTTAAAGTATTTTTTAGTTATACATGGACACAGTGTCTTTATTTTTGTTTTTACTTATTTTTATGTGGTGATGAGGATCCAACCCAGTGCCTCACACATGCGAGGCAAGCGCTCTGCTGCTGAGCCACAACCTCAGCCCCCAGAATGCCTTTATTTTTTATTTGTTACATGGTGCTGAGGATTGAACCCAATATGCTAGGCAAGTGCACTGCCTCTGAGCCACATCCCCAGCCCTCATTTACATTTTCCAGTATGGTTTCTGGGTAGAATAAGCCACTTTAAAAATTGCATATATCAGCCGGGCGTGGTGGCTCACGCTTGTAATCCCAGCACTTTGGGAGGCTGAGACAGGAGAATCACGAGTTCAAAGCCAGTCTCAGCAATGGCGAGGCACTAAGCAACTCAGTGATACCCTGTCTCTACATAAAACACAAAATAGGGCTGGGGATGTGGCTTAGGGGTCGAGTGCCCCTGAGTTCAATCCCTGGTACCAAAAAAAAAAAAAAATTGCATATATCTGCTTAGGAAAATGCCAAACTGTTAAGGATTAAATGCATTTGGTGACAGGACAGATTATTTCTTTTCTTTTTTTTATATGGATTTATATTTTTTATATTTATATAAAATATTTTACATTTTCTATAGTGAATATATACTGCATCTGTAAAGAGAAGAACAAGTTTTTTTTTTTTTTTAATTTAAGAACATAAGAAAATAAGTACTACAGGAAAATGACATGGGAAAGTTAAAATGAAACTTGAGGTTAGTTCTTCAAATACATGTAACAGGATTCTGTATAGACCACTCAATTTGCTCTTGGCTTTCAAGAGTCAATATCTATACTATCTATAACATCTGAACAATCTGTTAATCAAAAGCTTAATGGGGCTGGGATGGTAGCTCAGTGGTTGCAGCGCTTGCCTCGCAAGTGTGAGGCACTGAGTTCGATCCTCAGCACCACATAAAAATAAATAAAGATACTGTGTCCATACACAACTTAAAAAAAAAAAATTAAAAAAAAAAGAGTAAATATAATGACAGATTTCATTTGGCTTTTGCTTACATGTAGACTGAAAACAAAATGCTGAAGGTCAGTAGAAAATTAAATACCAAATTTTCAGTCCCCATTTATAATAAAGGGTAGCCAGAAAGTCTGGAAAAGCAGATAATATTTTATTTCTTATAGGTTTATATTAAGTATATTACATACACTCTGTTAAATTACGTTATATATCAATTTTACATATTGAAGGTCCTTCATTACTTACGTCTCTTAGGGTATACATTTATTGAGTAAAAATCAGGGAGAGATCTATCAAGGCAACATATTGCAGCTGCTTTAGCTGGAATTGAGAAAAATGTTGTGGTAACACATCATGTTTATTGTAATATGAACTATGCATTGTTACAAGGAACATTCAACATATTGTGTAATAACAGACCATTTATTATATTGGGCTGTGTTTCTAGATTTTATGGCCAGCCTAAAAAGCTGTCTAATGTTGTTATAGGATTATAACACTTTAGCTTTTCTCAGATATAATAAAATTCCTTAAATTTCATTTGACCCAGATTTGGTAAAACTTCAAAGAAAGTTTTTTTTCACTTTTTTGATTTTACTTTTTTTGCATCTAGAAGGATAAAACAGCTGCCTACTCTGGCATTTAAAATATGCCTACAATAGCCAGGTGCAGTGATGCACAACTGTAATCCCAGTAACTCTGGAGGCTGAGGCAGGAGGATCCCAAGTTCTAGGCTAGCCTGGGCAAGTTAGCAAGGCTCTGTCTCAAAAATAAAAAGACTGAGGTTGTAACTTGGTGGTAAAGCACCTCTGGGTTAAATCCCCAGTACCAAAAATATAAAGTAAGTATACATGCAGCTACCAGTGAAAACATCTGATGCATTCCCCTGTGGAAATAAAAATAAAGATGGCTGCAATTTGGTCAAGAGCCAGCAGAGTTTCTCTGTGAACCTTGGAGATCATATTTGATAGGCTGCAGTTTGCTTTCTAAGTCCCTCAAAATTTTGCCTCCAGATAGAGAATGTTGTTTGTAAAGAATGTGCTTGTAAGACTACAGATTGAGACAGTTCCTAAGCATGAGACCATCTAATTCTGGTCTCTTGCTGTTTTAAAATTTACCGCTTACTGATGATCTTTTCAAGATAGCCTCCTAGCAACCAATCACATATAGCTCAATGTGTGAACAGCCTCCAGCACCAGTCTAAATCATTTAAAACAATTTGTGTAATTATCAGGGCCAACAGAAAATTGTTCAGAACAAACTACTTCACCTTACTCCATTGTTGTCCTTTTATCCCTTTAAAAATCGATTCCTTGTTACCTTTAATAGAACTTACTTGGTTTCTAACTGAACCTGTATCTTCTAATTTGCAAATCTATTTTGTACTTGAATAAAAATTGCCCTTGCTTTTTATTTTAATCTTTTTTCTCTTTCTTTTGGTGTTCGAACCCAGGAGTACTTTATCACTAGCCTATTTCAGTCCTTTCTGTTTTTTCATTTTTTGTGGTGGTGTTGGGATTGAAGCCAGGGCCTTGTGCATACAAGGTAAGCACTCTACCAACTGAGCTAACTCCCCAGCCCCTCAATTTTTTTTTTTTTGAGACAGGGTATGTTAAATTGCTAAGGGTCTCATTAAATTGCTGAAGCTGGCTTCTAACTTGCAGTCCTGCCTCAGCCTTCTGAGTTGCTGAGATTACAGGTGTGCACTGCCATGCTTGGCTTTGTTTATGATTTCTTGGTTTGTACCCTCTAGTACTCATTTTGTCACTGGGCATGGTGGATTTCCAGGAACGCAATTTTTGGGATCTTTAGAAAAGAGAAAGCTTCATGGAAAATTTTACTTTCTAAAGCTGTATTGCATGAAATTGAATTTCAGAGATAAGCAGAAAATGTTCATCCATCCAAATTCTGTAAACATTAATAAATTTTTTTAAAATATTTTTTCAGTTGTAGATGAACACAATGTCTTTATTTTATTGCTTTATATGTGGTGCAGAGGATCGAACCCAGGGCCTCATGCATGCAAGGCAAGCGCTCTACCGCTGAGCTACAATCCCAGCCCAAATTTTAACTTATATAATGATGAGTTTCTTATATTTAAGATAAGGTTCTTCTGCTTCATCAAAATGGCTTAAGGGAAAAAAATGTGGAGGGGTAGAGGAAAGAATTAAAACGAGAAAGAAAAAAGAGGAAGAAAAAATATATACTTAAATTTTATTAGTTTCAAAAAAAAAGGAATAATAATCCTAATGGCTGCAAGCTCTTTGTAATCAAATATGATGCTTCTTATCTAGCACTACTACACATGGAACTTGTTCAACAGTATCTAATGATTTTTTGATGGATGGCAATATCAATTTACTATGATGTTTTTCTTTTCTTTTTCACATTAATGAATTAAAGCTCTGTGTTATACAACAGTTTAAAAAAAGATTAGCATAGTTATATGTAGACCTCTTGGATAGACTGTATTAACAATCAAAAACAGTGAAAAAAGTTTTACAACTGATTTTCCTTTCAAGTATTGACTAGACTGAGAAAATCAGTACTTCTTTTGGGGGGTATCTAAGAAACATCTTTGTCAAAAGGTAGCTATACAAGGAACAAATGCTTTACTTGTTGAATAGTGCCTTCCTCTCCTACAGGTGAAAAAAAGTATTCTTCAAAAGTGTATCCAAGAGGGTAGTTTTATACTGACAAATAGTGCATTTAACAAATGATAGCCAGGTACAGGGTTGGGGGCTCATGCTTGTAATCCTGGTGCCTCCTGAGGGTAAGGCAGAAGGTCACAAGTTCCAGATCAACCTCAGCAATTTAGCAAGGCCCTAAGCAACTTAGTGAGACCTTGTCTTAAAATTAAAAATAAAAAGGGCTTGAACTATAGCTCAATGGTAAAGCCCTCTAGGTTTAACCCCTGGTGCAAAAAAAAAAGTGTATACAAGAGTCAGAATGTCATGATTGACCTATTTTTTCGCATCAGTTTCATCCATGACATCAGAAATCCATTTGTTCTTTTCTAAGTTTACCAAGTGAATGTTTAATGTTTGTTTGCAGGACAAATAAGAAACACAGAGTAGGGAGAAAAACAACCATCATTAAATAGTATTTGTACTTTACTGGAAATTTGCTTCAATTCAAAATAGGAATAAGCATTTTAAGAAGTGAGCTGTGAAGAATGGAACAAATCAGCATGTATTCAGGTGGAAATGCAACAGAGCTGGGCATCATTCCTTTGTCAGGGGGATTCCTCACTTCCTGATGGACCTGGACTGTGTGGTCCCTCCTCTATAACAATAGTTCTAGTTAGAATTCATTAGGTCTTTTATTTTTTTAAACAGGAATCTCTTTTTTTCTTTTTGGTCCTGAGGATGGAATCTCAGGCTTCTCACATGGTAGGTAAGCACTCTACCACTGAGTTACATCCCCAGCTCTTTTTATTTAAAATTTTAAATTTTGAGATGGGGTCTCTACTAAATTGCCTGTGCTGGTTTCAAATTTGTGATCCTCCTGCCTCAATCTACTGAGTAGGTAGGATTACAGCTGTGTGCCACCATACCTTTTTTTTTCCATAAAATTTATCATGGTTAGCAACTACATATTTCTTGATGCAATTATTAGGCTAATGTTAGCCTTCCCCCACTCCTTAATGGCAATAGGGACTGTGTGCCCTTTTGCTCACCAATGTATCCACAAGGAGAGATGTTATAGTAGATGCTCAACATATATATAGTATGTTTGTTAGAAAACACATGGCAAGGGCTGGGGTTGTAGCTCAGTGGTAGAGTGCTGCCTAACACATTTGAGGCACTGGGTTCCATCCTCAGCACCACATTAACAATATGTAAAATAAAGGTATTGTGTCCATCTACAACTAAAATAATTAAAAAGAAAATACACGACAAGTCAGCAAGAAATGTATGGAAGATGGACCTATTGAAATGGAAGGAAAAATAAACTATGCCCTCTTCAAACCAGTTTAAATATATGCTATTAGGACTGTTGTTGGTGCTGGGGCCATTTAAAATCATTTTGGTAAAGGGAACAGGAGCTGCTTGCTGAGAAAATTGCCTTATTACATTAGTTCAAGTAGAAAAGAAAATGAGCTAGGTGTTGTGGTGCACATTGTAATTCCAGCTAAGGTAGGAATTGAATTTAGTGAGACCCTGTTTCAAAAAGGGGAAGGGTATTAGAGATTTAGTTTAGGGGTAGGATATCCCTGGGTTCAATCCTCAGTATCAAAAACTGTAGTTTTGTCACTGTTTTATGTATGTTCCCAGGGTGCTGGCAGGCTGTTTAGTAAGGAAGCTTATAGTACCTTAGTGTGATATTTAGATATCACTCCTACCCCATATCCAGGGTTGAATCTTTTATAACTAATCTTTTTTTGGTATTGGGGATTGAACCCAGGTGGGCTTAACCACTGAGCCACATTGCCAGTGGATTTTATTTTTATTTTTTATTTTGGGATAGGTCTTGCTAAGTTGCTTAGGGTCTTGCTAAATTGTTGAGGCTGGCCCATTTGTAACAAATTGATCTTTGGTGAAACTGCCACACATCTGGAGCATAAGTGAATTCTAATATTCTTGTTCCCAGGGTTTCTAAAGGTGGCCAATATGAAATCAAATTTAAAGGTCTGTATTATTTTCTTAGATGATCTTAGCTAACTGGTAACTGATGCTACTTTCTTATCTTTCTTGTCTTTTAGGGGTATTTGACAGTTTGCCTTATTTCACTGAGGATTCACTTGAAGTTAACATCGTCTCATAATCAGGGTACACCACTCCTCAAAATTTTTTTTTCCTGCTTGGTCAATCTGTTAGGTTCTCAGACCAGGTGACTGCAGACCTGAGGTGATTTAAGTGTCCTTGGTCAGGACTGTCCTGGTACAACTGCCAGGTTATAAAAACTCTTCCAGTAGGGAAGTCATCCCTTTGGGTTAAAGCAGTAGTTTCTCAGTGTTCAGCATTTCATTCTCAGTGTTCTGCATTTCACATTTAAGGAAGGCTGACACATGAAGTCACCTTCGAGAATGTTTTCTTCAAAAGATTATCTGTGGATCAGATAAGGGCCAGGGAGAGTCTGAAAGCACTTGTGACCTTGGGGAGGAGGAGGAAGCTCTGAGACACAGTGCCAGGGAAAGTGAAGAAGGACAAACTTCTTTTTAAAATCCGTTACTGGGTTTTAGGCCACAGGGTATCTTTCAAATTATGATTTGAGATCTTCTGCACAGGGACTCTGCTTTTCATGTTCTTTCCAGCTCTCTTTCCTTCTGCAGAACAGCACTCCTCTCCGATTTTCAACTCTCCAGAAGGGCGCTGGCTGCACCCTCCGCTGCAGCGGACCTCCTTCCCGCCTCTCTCACTGCGCAGCCCCGGATCCCACACGTTTCGGCTCTGCACTTCCCATGGTCCTCCGAAGGCAAGTAAAACAGAATACTGCACTCATCCTCATTTGTCACGCTCTAGCTTTTTTCACCCTGCTCCCAAGGCTTTCGGTCATCTCTGCAAAAATAAGAACCAGATCCCGAACCTAAATAAACAATCTGGCTATCAGTTCTTTCGCTTCCCTGCCAGTGAAAAGCAGTCCTGCAGAACGCTCTGTGTCTTGGAATCCGATCTCAGCTCACACGCCAGCGCTGCGGTCCCTCGCTAGGTCCGCGGGTCCTGTCACCTCCCGCCGCCCGCGCCTCCTTCTCTGGCCTGGGCCTCTCCCCGCCTCCCGCCCGCGGCTCGTGTCGCCCCGCCCCAAGCCCGCGCTACCGCGATCATTATTGGTGCGCGGTCAGCCCAGAAGAACGTCCATTGGTCAGGTACAAAGTCATTCACCTAGCGCATTCCGCCGCCCGCAGGCTTGCGGGGAAACTTCCTTATTATTGTGACGCCGAAAACCGAGAAACCCCGAGCCCGGCCAGAGGGGCTGTGACAGTCGGAATCCCGAGCTGCGGTTCGGAGGCTGCTGAGGTGCGCGGGGCGAGGGCCCGGGTTCTAGGGAGGAGGGCATCGTAGAGCTGCAGCCGCGCGGCCGCCGCATCTCGCCTGGCGCGGCTGTCGGCGCGCGGATCCCAGAGGGGCGGCTGCCGCTCTTCCCGCGGCTCTGGCGGCTCCGGTGGCACGGGCGGCTGCAGGACATCTAGCGCGACGATTCGCGACCGGGGCGCGGGTGGCGGGCCTGCGCTGGGGCGCCTCCCCAGCATTCTCGGGGGCTTGTCCTCTTGCTAAAGAGCCCCGCTTCGAGAAAGGATAGAAAAGCCTTCAAAATGGGAGCGCATCGTCCCCCCCCCCCCCACTCCCGCCCCGATTCGTCTGCCCGCAGCCCGCCAGGAATTGCGATGCAGAAAGTCAAAAGGAGGCCCTTCTCCTTCTTCTTTCCCTGCCCCCATTTAAATTTGGGGCTCCAGTGACCTCTTTGCAGTGAGGGGCGCGGATGCTTCCTCGCGAAATGGGAGCCCGCGAGGCCTCGGCATTTCGGGGAACCTCGGTGGCCGCAAGGAGTTGGCACTGAGGACGTGGGGCACCGCGTCCTCGATGACAGCGCCGGTGGGGCCGCGGCGGACGGCACCACCCACCTCGCAGAGGCGGTGCGGGGCTTGCCTGGCCCCGGTCCGCCTCCTGGGCGGAGCCGGGCTGGAGGGTGTGTGTGGACACGTGTGCGCGCCTGTGTGTGTGTGTGTGTGTGTGTGTGTGTGCCGACGCGTAAGTGCGCGGACCGGCACCGGGGTGTTGGCAGTCGGGACGGTCGGGGGCCGGTGGGACTTTGAGTCATTCCAAATGGGCCAACCAGGACAACTAGACTGAGAAGAGCTTGAGTAACCTGAAACAAATGAACCTGTTAGAGACAGTACCTCCTGCAACTGTGTGTTGATGCTTTGTATGCAGTGTGGGCTGTACGGAATAAGTATTTGAACTTTACTGTCTGTTTTTTTATTATTATTATTACAGTTTAGATTTCAAATCAGTCCTATTTGAAAGTATCTGAAATTCATACCTAAGCTTTCCAGGATTTTGCTTGAATTCTTCACACATGGAATGCGTTGGGTAAGACGATTCAAGCACTCTTCCATTTTTGTGTGCCTTCTGGCTCCACAAATAGGAAACTATTTCTAGAATCTTCATTTGATGACTTGATAGAATCAAGTGAACTGATTTTTAACTTTAGACTGGGAAGAAAGAAAAATAAAATTTATTAACAGATCTTTAAATGCAATGACTAGAGAGAGGGTATCATGTTTTAATAGGCAGATTACTGTGAAGTGTTCTCATTTTTTTGTATTTTCCTTTACTGTGGAGGAAGGAGTGACAGTATGAATCAGAAAAGTAAGATAGATAAGTCACATATTTCTTGGGCAAAAAAGATGAATTATATGTTCCACAGCATTGACCCTCCCACCCCCATGCAGGCTGGGAACCTTCTGTAGAAGGTGCAATGCAGAAATCAAAGTTAGAAACCTCATTGGCAAAAACTCCATTGGTTCAGAAGGTCCACTAGCATCCAGTTGTACTTGTTTATTGGGTAGTTGGATTTTCATTTTTGAAAAAGAAGTAGGGATTCTAAAATGTCCCACATGGTGTGGTTGAAGCTTTTGGTTATAACATTTCATTCTGAAGAACACATTCAGATTTCTTAAGATTTGGATAGCCAATTAAAAACATTTCTATACATAATGAAAGTAGCACCCCTAGTGGTGATACAAGATAGTTTTATTCTGAGTTTCAGAAATAAAAGTAGACTCCACTGAATGGAATTTTCTATGTAAGAAGGTAGAAATAAAGTTATGATGCTTGTATCTGAAAACCATGCAGGACTTTTTCTTTTGAGAGACCTGAGGTGCTTCTCAGTTTCTTCTTCTTTTTGCATGATAGAGGGTATGGTAATGAGGAGAAATGAAAAGGCGTCTTTATTTTCCCCCTACTGGAGCAAAATAGTTACAATGTGTGTGTTATACAGAAAAAGAAAACAGACAAAATTGAATTATTTTCCAGAGATTAGCCTTCATAACCTAACCTAAATAGGTTAGGCTAATTAATAATGCTATTTTTACTACTCCCTATCAAATGGCAGGAATTTTATAACATGGTATCTGTGGCACAAGTTAACATTTATGTGATGTGAACTGATATCTTCAAGGTTAGTTTGAGGTTATCTGAACTAAATTCTGGTCTTGAGATACAGTGCTTGAGAATATTCAAACTCGAATCATCTTATTTTCAGAATTTACTCCTGTCTTTGCTGAGTTTTGTGTGAATGTTAATTATTATTTCTTTAACTTGCAGCTCCCCAAGGTGAGGTGGAACAGTTCGGCTTTTAGTTCTAATGCCAAGTGTGTGATCTGTGGTGAGTTACTTAATTTCTCTGAACCTCAGTTTTTTTCGTTTTACAAATGGAGATAGTATCAAACTCAGAACTGATAAAAGGATTAAACAAAATAATGTATGTAAAGGACTCAGGCAGATATAGCTGCCTAGAGAATAACCTTAACAAATCTTAATGCCTGCCTTCTGCTGTGAGGCAGTGAAAACAACAAGGTAAGCCCAGGAGCTGGGAGACCTGGTTTATGGTCTCTGCTTCAACTGCTTACATCTAGAGAACCAGTTCCTTGGCCCATGAAGGCATCGGCTGCCATTAAACTGAAATTAGGAATGTAAACCTCTTGCCTAGAGGTTGGATCAAATGGACTGTTAAGGCCTCTTTAATAAGATGATCCTTTTGAAGATATAACTTTGCTCCCTTTAACATTTACTACATTTAGAATTAATACCTGTTGGTGCCAGGGACACGTGTTTCTGTGTAAATGAACTGGTTTTATCATATCAGAGTCAACCTAGAGGAAGGTCTGATTAGGTCCTTGTTGTCTAAGAACATCTCCAGTGATTTAGTTAATATGAGTTCTCTGTTGTATACAACTTCCTCTTTAAAGTTTTATTTTCAAAATTAGAGAAAAGGTGTGGCTTGGCCCCCTTTTATTTTTATTTTTTTAAATATTTTTTTAGTTGTCAATGGACCTTTATTTATTTATTTATTTATTTATTTATTTATTTATTTATTTATTTATATGTGGTGTTAAGAATTGAACCCAGTGCCTCATACATGCTAGGCAAGTGCTCCACTGAGCTACAACCCCAGCCCTTGGCCCCCTTTTATTTGAGAGTATAGTGCCACGTTTAAGAGCATGGACTTTGAAGTCCATGCTAGAAGAGATTTGAATTAGTCCATAGTAGAAGAGATTTGAATTCTGCCTTTGACTTAGTAAGTTCCCATTTTGGCTACTTATTTACATGTTCTTGAGCAAGTGACTTAATCTTGCTAATCCTGGGGGTTCCAAACTGGTTATGCCAATTTGTACTCCCACCAGCTGTGTATGAAAGTTCTGGCTGTTCTTTCTATCTTTTGATTTGACAACGAGCAGATTAAATAATCTATGTAAAGTTTTTAGTACAGATCCAAACACACAGTAGGCTTGTAGTCATAGTATATGTTATTTTTTCTTTATTCAGAAGTTATTTATTGAGCCCTTACTATGTGCTAGACACTAGTCTATCCTCTAGGGATAGAGAAATGAACAAAAGAGGCTCAGTTCTTTCTTGGTGGAGCTTTCATGGATAGCTAGAATTCCATGCTCTCAATTCAGGCATGCTGGTTTTTTTTTTAGCTGAGGATCAAAACCAGGGCCTTCTTGGGTGCTAGTCAAGCACTTTGCTACTGAGCTACACTCCTAGCACATGCTGGTGATATTGGTCCACACCATTTAATGATAACTTCAGTTGTAAAAGGCATTTTGTTTTCAGATCTGCTAAAATGTGGTGAGAGGTCAGTGCATTTTAGGTGGAGGAAATACATTATTATTTTTTGTTACTGCATAGAGAGATTGTGGGAATTTCGATTTTCTCAAATTAGTATTCAGTTCACTACGTACCTGTCAAGCTTATACTGTGTTCCTGCAGTCTGAGAACAGGAGATACAGAGGTAAATAAATCCCACCCCTACAAGCTTCCCATCTGCAAGGAGAGGGTGTTGATGGAGAAAATGCAAGAAGTAGTGCTACTGTTTCAGCAATACTTTCCTTTTTTTTTTATTGTGAAGTATTTGTAATCATAAAATAATGTATGTGAAATATGGATTGGGAAATATAAAAAAAAGAGAAATAGAACATCAGCCCTACTTTTGGAGCTCCTGTCTTTGTGCTCCTTCCAGATTGTTCTCTCCATCCCTGCTGCCTCCATGATCATTGTCTTATATTTTGTGTTTTTTTCCTTTTTTCATAGTTTTGCTATCACTAATGTATTTTGCTCCAAATAAAATGTTTGTTACTCTTATGTTTAAACTTTGTGAAATACTCTGAATTCTTCTGTGACGGACTGTTTTTAAGATTTAAATATACTAATGCTTATTAGTGGAGGTAATTTATTTTTCACTCGTGTACAGTATTCTCTGTATGTACTGCGTTTTAGGGCTAGGGTTGTGGCTCAGTGGTAGAGCACTTGCCTAGCGCAGGTGAGGCACTGGGTTCGATCCTCAGCACCACGTAAAAATAAAAAATAAAGGTATTGTACTGCATTTTATCTGTTTTTTTATTGATGGTAATTTGGTTTTTTTAAAATTTTTTCCATTTTCTAATATGTTGGAACCAACATTCTTATACATATATCTTGGTGCATATGTTCATGAGCTTTTCACTGCATTATATGGTAAGATAGCCACTTACCATATGTGGCCACTTAACTTTAGAATTAAAAATAATCAAAATTAAGCATTATTAAAATTTTAGTTCTTCAGTTGTATTAGCCACAGTTCAAATGCTCAGTGCCTAATAGCCATCTCTGTCTGGCTACTGGCTACCGTAATGGACATTGCAGATATATATATTTCCATCATTATTTCATACACACACACACACACACACACACACACACACACACACACATACACATATAATTCCCGTCATTCCGTCATTCCAGAACTTACTGGTTTTACTCGTCTTTGTATCTCCACCTTTCAGCAAGTGCAGAAGCACCATAGCTTCTTAGTAATTTGGATGGATTGGTTGTATGCCCACCAGTAAAATTACTGTGCTATGTGGTATTCACATCTCCATCTTCACTAGATAATGTCTACTTGTTTCCCAAAGTTGTAATGCTAGTTTGCACTCTCACCTGTGGTGCGTAAGAGTTTTAGCTGTTTATCCTTGAGTTGCTGTTGTCAGACTTTACCATTCTTGCCAGGTTGGTTCAATGTCTTTTGGAGGCAGCCCATGGCTTACCCAGAATATGAAAAGATCCTTTTGGCTTCACAAAGCCCAGCACTAGGTAGTGAAGAAGGTGCTGCCTGTGAAGGGATGATCATGGGAGAGGCAGGAATGTTTGTGTTGGTTGAAAGGGTCAGAGGATCGAAGTCCAGCTAAGGTGAAGGAGAAGGAGGAAACAGAAGGGAGTGGATTCATATTGTTGAAAACTTCTGTTTGTCTTTTATGTCACTTCTGCTGCTGGGAGTAAAATTTGTGACAATAAAGCATGTCATTAGAATGTATCTTTTTGTTACTGGAGTTAATTCTGCATTTGCATTTTGACTTCAGATTTATTTAAAGCTTAGACTTTGGGAGTACTTGTAAAGCATTGAAAACTTGGACATTGTCTTTTCCTATAGTTGAAAAAATCTCATCCACACTTAACACCATTGAGGTATTTGCTTCTAAGCTTATTTGAAAGGAAGCTTATCTCTATTTTAAAAGAGATTAGAAGTCCTGCCTGAATGTTATTTAGGTTTCAGTGCCTTTCAAACAAAGGAATAAGAACTAGCTAGGCTGTCATGTGCATATACTGATTATAAGAAAAAGTTTAGGAGTTGAAGCTTTTTTGTAATATTCAACTTAGTAGGACTGGTAAAAAGATAAAACTACCCCACCCTCACTTTGCCCTCTCCAGAATTTAAAAGAAAATACATGCAAAAAAAACTTTCTCCTAGCAACCTCAAATCCCCTTCATGAAAATTATGGCAGATGGTGGAAAAGCTGTGGTGCAGATTTGGTGGAACACAGTTAATGCTAATCACTGTGAGGAAGAAAGGAGTCATATCCTCACCTTTTGGGAATTGTCCTATCTGCTGCTATCTCAAAGCAGAACACTAGGAGAGCAAGAATAATAGTGATTACAGCAGCTGACATTTATTGGTCACTTACTACTACATACTAAGCACTGCACAAAGCACTTTTTAAAAACATTTCTCATTATTTCTCACCTTATTCCCTGTTACTCTTTTCTTCATTTTAGAGAGAGGAAATAGGCTTTCCCCAGGTTTTCCAGCTAGCATGTTAATTTGGGGCTTGAACTTTAGTCCTTTTGGTCATTAAGAGTACCTTGAATCTTTTACTAAGAATAGATGAGGAAAAGGACAAGAGAAGTACCGGATGTAACGTCAAGGAAGAGTCATCTTTTGAAAGTCATCCTTCAAAAGCCATCTTTCATTTTGTTTTGTAATGGGAGAATAAGGGGCAGGAAATGGAGGAGCTGGGACTGAGGTGGTATAGAACAGCTGTGAGGAGTATAGTCCTACTGGAGTGTAGTCCTAAGAAATCTGTGGCAGATTTCATGATTGTGTGTTTTGAAAGGAAATAAAAGACTCTAGAAGCAAGGGAGAGAATAGTGGCTGTGGGAAAGTGGGTAGGGGAGACCTGGAGATAAAGATGCCCAGTGATGCAGACCATTGTTGAGCTTATACCTTTACATTTATGGACACCAGCAGCAACCAGATTTGTTTTGATTACATGTGAAGGAAACTCAATTTTGTACAAACTTAAGTAAACAGGTGGTTTATTTGACATATAACACACACACACACACACACACACACACACGACTCTTTTTCTCTCTCTCTCTGTATCTCATTAATTGCAGTTGTTATGTTCCATAAAGTTATTATGAACACCACCTTAGTAATACAGAGCCATTGCTTCTTGACAGATACAGGGGTAGATTTCTGCAAGCCTCTGGTCACAACATTTTTGTCAACAACTAAAGCATAACTTTGCTTTATGTGTGCCTCTGTCTAGGTACCTTATTCAGTGTATGTTATTTTCGGAATTATATATTTCTTTAGTAAACTATTTGAGAAAGGTTTAACGTTTTCTTGACTATGTGTAATGACAATAAATCTTTTTTAGCCTTTAGCTCATATGAGTGCTGTCTGCTGTGCTTCGTGTTTTTTTATTGGCTCTTATCTCATGAGTTCACATATACAGCTGCTTTTCCATTTTTTCTTTAGCTTTCCTATAGCTTCATCATGCCCTAAGGATATTATTTTGGCACTTTCCTGAATGTCCTCATGTACATATGGGCAGATTTCCTCTTCCTTTTCTGGATGTACCCATTACTGATTCATTAACATTGAGCTCAAATATAGCCAATACTATAATTCAGGCATGAAGGAAATTTATCTAACACACATTTTCTTTGTAAGGCATATCACAGCCCTCTTGCACCTAGGAAAGGAACATTAGACAGCTCTGTACTTGGGGTCCATTTTAGACTGAAATATCACCAAGAAAAAAAGCAAACAATTAAAAAAATGCTGCACTAAATAGGCTATAGAAATACTTGTTTTACATCTTGAGAGTTGGGAACAAGAAGGCAGGATCACCTTGTTCCCCTTTAGCCAAGAATGGGTGTGTAAGGTGACTCAAATTTTTAGCTTCTCTGTGAATGTCTGGGAATGACTGAAAAAGCACTCCAAATATTGGTTTTGAGGTTACAAATCAATTTCATTGAATAGGCAAATGCACAAATATGGAATCCATCAAAAATGAAAATCAGTCAGACTTAGAGCAAATAAAGAAGATGGTGCTGGTACCAGGTAAGAGGGGGATTGAAGATTCAGTCATACTGGAACTTTTTCTGCCTCTTACCTGAATCTCTGTGAATGGTAGTGCGATAATCTCTTATAGGTATCTTCCATGTGATGAGGACGGTAACTACTAGTGGCCTCAATTATCTTTCAGAAGCATAAGGTAGTCTCCTGCCAGAGCTCCATAGAACATAATATGGGGAGGACACTAGTCCAGCTGGGAGTGTGAACCTATTCCTGCACCAATCACTATGACTTAAAGGTAGCATTTTCTTATTGGCTTGACGTGGCACATGGGCTGCGGCCTAAAAATGGCAATCTCTGGTTGGTTGGCATGGGTTGTGTGCTAAGGAATAGAAGAAACTTATCTGATTGGCTTTGTCAGTCATGCCCATCCCTGGTCAACAGGGGAGTAGAGTTTGATACTAACGAGAGACTTGAGAGATAGAAGCCGAAAAAACTAGCAGATAATATACACATGAGGAATTTTTTAAAAAAACTTATTGTTTAGAAAGAAGAACCTCATTAAGATGCAGCTTTCTTTTACCTTAAATGCATTTCAGTTTAGTCATAGGGTACAAAGTTTCAATTAGACAGGAAGAATATGTTTTTGAGAGCTTTTGTATAGTGTGGTGACAAATTAATGTGGGTATTGTGTATAGTCAGCCCTTTATATCCATGTGTTCCACATTTACAGATTCAACTAAGAGTGAATAGAAAAGACTTGAAAAAAATTGTATCTAAATGGAACATGTGTACAGACTTTTTTCTTCTTGTAATAATTCCCTAAATAAAACAAATTATTTATGTAGCATTTACATTGTATTAGGCATAAGTAATCTAGAGATGATTTAAAGTATATTGGAGGATTGCTTTGGTTATAGACAAATATTACATCATTTAAAAAAATTTTAATTTTTTAAAGATTTTTTTTTTAAACCTTTATTTTTTTATGTATTTTGTATGTGGTGCTGAGGATCGAAACCAGTGCCTCACGCATGCGAGGCAAGCGCTCTACCACTTAGCCACAACTTCAGCCCCAATATTACATCATTTTTTATAAGAGACTTGATATGTGGGTTTTGATATCCTGGGGGTGCAGTACTGGAACCAATCCCTCACAGATACTGAGGGATAACTTTATTTCAAAATTGCTGAGAAACTTGAATTCTAATGTTCTTACCTCAAAAATGGTAAGTATGTGAGAGAGTAGATGTGTTAAGTAGCTCGATTAACCATTCCACAACATATATATGCATATGTATATATTCAATATATGTACATATATATACATAAATACATATATATATACACACATGCATATTTGTATATCCAATATCACATTGATTGTACTTGCTAAATGTATATAATTATTACTTTTCAATCAAAAACTAAGAAAATACATTTTTTTTTGATACTGGGGATTGAACTCAGGGGCACTCGACCACTGAGCCACATCACCAGACCTATTTTGTGTTTTATGTAGAGACAGGGTCTCACTGAGTTGCTTAGTGCCTCGTTGTTGCTGAGGCTGGCTTTGAACTCGCGATTCTCCTGTCTTAGCCTCCCAAAGTGCTAGGATTACAGGGGTGCGCCACCAGGCCCAGCTAAGAAAATACATTTTAGACATGGCTTTTTACAGTCTGTTTATCTTTGCTCCTGTTGGTTGCTGCCATTTTTGTTCAGTATAAATATGCTACTGTGGACATTGGTGCAAGTCTTTGTGTATACATATAGTCATGGCTTCTTGGTACCATAGTTTTAGACACATTGTTTATACTTGTTTTAGTCTTAAAGCTGCCTAATCCCATCTCTTATCTATAAATTCTATGAATTTCACTCATAGAGGGCAAAATTTATTTTCAAGTTTTAGGACATTCTGGATTGTATACTGACTACAGCTTAGTCATTTCACAAATATTTGTGTTGGGGTATTGTAGGTGATATATAAATCTACTGGGTGACAATGTAGCCCTGTGGATAAATGTGGACTTTATTTACATCAGGCTCAGATTTACAGGCTCCTTCCAGCCATGTGACCTTGGGCATGATTCTTAATCTCTCTGAGCCTTGCTTTTTCTGAAAATGATGCTAAAAATAGTACTAATGGTGCAGGATTTTTATGAAGATGAAGTGAGAAAGTGACATAAATTGCCTGTTAGCACAGTGATTGATGTATAGTATTCTGTGATGTTGCTTATATAATTATTGGTAGGAGAGATAAGGCAAACTCACGAAACAAAGAATGAAGAATGTGGATAACAGCAATTGAGCAAGTGGGGAAAATTAAATTTTGATAGATTATGTGATCTTATCCTTACACTACCACCCTGCCAGTTTTATATTTTAACTTTCTTCCCTTTCCCTTAATTTTTTCAATTCACCCAAAGAAAAATATTTAAGCTTAATATTTTTTCAGTCTAGAGTCTAGACAAGGAATTAAAATCTTGGAAAGAGGCAGAACTTCCTGGTTAAGAAAGCAAGTTGAGGGCTGCAGTTGTGGCTTAGTGGTAGAGCACTTGCCTGGCATGTGTGAGGCACTGGGTTCAATTCTCAGTACCATATACAAATAAATAAAATAAAGGTCCATTGACAACTGAAAAAAAAAAAGACAGCAAGTTGAGATGCAGCTTTTATACTTTATTTTGGGCCTTTTCATATCTTTCCTATAAACCTCAAGAGTTTAAAGAGTAAGTCAGATATTGTAATGCAGTTGTGAAATTAGGTTGTATATACAAATTGATGTCATCAAGTTAAGGATAAAGTACTATATGTGTTGTTGAGAAGGATGGAAAGAATTAACTTCATTTGCATTGTAATTTGTATACATTTGGGAATGGTTGTATGTTGGGAGAAGAGAGTTTTCCATTTTAAAAGCTGAGTTTGTACAAGAAAAACCAATTAGGCTTCCACTTTTGTATCTTTAAATTCATAAAAATTAGTGAAAATTCTCTCCCATAGATTGGATGATGAATGCAGCTTTGCCATGTTCATCCTGGTCTTGTAGTTCAAAGTGAGACTTCATCATTTCCTTTAGAATCCATTGTCTTTGATTGGCGAAGGATTTGCTAAGACACCCTGGAAGTCTGTAGTCTTGCCTTGAAATGCTGCTGCTTTGACCTGTAAAACCTGAAACTGTGATTCTCAGTGTGGGACAAATAGCAGCTTGAAGAAATATAGTTAAGGGCTGGGGTGGTGGCTCAGTAGTAGAGCGCTTGCCTAGCATGCGTGAGGCACTAGGTTCGATCCTCAGCACCACATATAAATAAATAAAAAATAAAGGTCCATCAACAACTAAAATAAAAAATATTTTAAAAAATATAGTTAAAAACTATATTCAATATCATAATTAAAATTTATATTGGAAAACAAATATAATTGGAATCTCTAAAACCAGTCCTCTGCACTATATCCTTTAACCCAAATTAAGTGATTCAGGCCCAGGACCATGCCAATTTATCCCCCAAATTTCTAAGAATTCCTGAGGGGAAGGAGGATATTTAAGTTATCCTATCACAACTCACCCTGAGTTCTTGCTTTTCATTTTGATTTTACCCAGGCTGGTAAAGTACAGTTATTTCAGGTGTGGTGTTTCTTTGCAACAGAAAATTTGGGATACTGAAAAGTAATTACAGGACAAGCAACAACTTTAAACTATGTTAGACATCACTGTTTTCAAAATTCATTTGTTCTTCTCTGCCATAGAGAATCTGTAGCTTACTGATCATGTTCCAAATTTGTAGGCATGTTACAGGTTTCAATCATTCCCTGTTAATTTGGTATCTGAAACAGGAGCTTCTATTGTTTTATGACATACTTAGGATTTTCCTCTTTCTTTAGAACAAGAAGAGCCATTACATGGTTTCTGGAATAGAAGAATCACCTACTTGAGATTTCCAACTTTAGCAATAGAAAGAAGAACTTTTGAAGTTATAATATTTAAAAAGAAATTCTAATCAAATCATTAGACAAAGTTTTCCCTCTTCTTAAGTCTTTGTAAACAGAGGAGGCAATGGAAAGTTGATATTCTTGTACTTATTCATAGTGAACTCTTGGGATCCCTTGCCCTGTTCTGTTCTAGGAGAATGCTTTTATCAAGCATTTTGTTCCTATTATTTTTGTAATGATAGTTCTAGTAATTAAATTCAATAATGCTTTGGCTGGTATAGAGTCACAAAGGCAGGGCATGTATAGCAAGATAAAAGAGATTTTTAAAAAAAAATTAAACATCTTTAATGAGAGAATTCATATATTATAAAATTTGCCAATTTAAAGTGTAAAATTCAGTCTTTAAAAAACATATTCACCATCACCTACCAAAAGAAACAGGAACAGTCACTTTTTCTTTCCCCTTTCCTTCATCAGCCTTAGGCAGCCACTAATCAGCTTTCTGTCTGTATAGACTTGTTTTTCTGGATATTTCATGTAAATGTAATCATACAATCTGTGGTCTTTTGTGGTTTCTTTCACTTTGCATAATGTTTTCATGGTTTACCTGTGTTCTGGCCAAGTATTTCATTGAATGGATACACTACATTTTGTTAATTCTTTAATTACTTGATGGACATTTGACTTATTTTCACCTTTTGATATTATGAATAATGCTATCATTAATATTGTATACAAGTTTTTTGTGGGTGTATTTTTGGAGTTCTCTTGGGTATATACTTAAAAGTGAAATTGTTGGATCATATGGTAACCCCATCTTTTAACCTTTTGAGGCTTGTTTTTTTTGTTGTTGTTGGTACTGGGGGTTGAACCACAATGGCCTTGTGCATGTGAGGCAAGCACTTTACCAACTGAGCTATATCCCCAGCCTTGAGGCCTGTTTTTTTTTTTTTTTTTTTTAATATTTTTTAGTTGTAGATGGACATAATATCTTTATTTTTTATTTTTATGTGGTGCTGATTATCAGACCCAGTGCCTCACACTTGTGAGGCAAGTGCTCCACCACTGAGCTATGGCCCCAGCCCCTTGAGGCCTGTTTTTGAAAGGAGCTGCCACTCTACATTTCTATCAGCAATATGGAGGGCTCTAATCTCTCCACATCTTCATCAGTTCACCCAGTGGGTGTGAACTGATAAAAATATGAGATTTTATTTTATTTTTTGTATGGATGAGAAGCATACATTTTAAAAGGTCATGAAACTTGAAGATAGTTTGAGTAATTGATCAGTCAAAATTGATTAGTAATTGATCATTCAAAATCTACTTAAGAGAGGAAATCTGTATTATACTGTGGTTTATAATGAAGGAGATTAAAATCTGGTGGGAAGTTAAGTTATAAAGGTATAAAGAGAGCTGCTAGTTAAGGCAGTGAAGTAGCCATGTCAGAAGGATGCAGGTTGATGGTCACCAGAATTGACCCAGAGTCTCTTGGGCAGGAAGTGAAGCTTTACTCAGATGTGGATGATGGGGAAGAGGAGAGAACATTTTTTTCCCATTTCCCATTTTCCTCTCAAGTGGGGCAGTACTACTAACCAAGGGAATAATAGGGTTATGGAAAGAAGCTAATTGGTTCAAATATACTTTTAAAATATTAAGCAGAAAACTCAAATAAAAGGTGCATTGGAAAATGGTATAAAGTGGTGTCATGATAGTAATTTAAAAACTGTTGCTACCTTAGTGGTTTGCAAAGAGTATTTCAGCCAGTCTCTGATACTTGGGCATCGTCAACAGTGATCTGCAAACTGCATTCTTTGTGCATTCATTTAAACAAGCAAACCTTGTTCAGTATGTTTTATTTTGAGATGCAAGATATCTGAAGACTATTATGGGGAAAGTTTTTTAAAAAAATTATGTTTATTATCTAAATTATGTTTATTACCTAAATAAATTTTACATTACGTTTATTACCTAAATAAATTTTCTCTGACCTGTTCTCTTTTAATTTAATTTTATTTTTTTTAAACAAAACTTCTAGGCTACATGATTCCCTGAAGGATAAGAACAATGTTATGCTGGGGATATTGGTCTCTGGGCCAACCAGGTATTGGCACCAACCTGCAAGGAATTGTGGCTGAGCCACAGGTATGTGGATTCATATCAGACAGAAGTGTCAAGGAAGTGGCCTGTGGAGGAAACCACTCAGTGTTCCTGCTGGAGGATGGGGAGGTGTATACCTGTGGCTTGAATACCAAGGGGCAGCTGGGCCACGAGAGGGAAGGAAACAAGCCAGGTGAGTGCACCTTATCTGCCTTGATTATTGGGAATGGAAAGGGGAAAGCAGAAGAAGCTGGCTGCGGCTTTACTCACCAAGGGTTTATTTTTCAGGGAGGCTCTTGCTCTTTTGAGCAATGAAGAATTCCCTACTATTTAGAACACTTGTGTCTAATTCAAGCCTTCTGAGGGAAAAACACAGACTTTTTCATTTTCTTCTTGTTATATAACATACGTAATATCAGTTACCAGGAAAGGGGAAGTGACTAGTTGGTTGATTTTCCACCCACTCTTGCACCAGTAATTAAAAGCTAAGACATGGGGCTGGGGCGGTGGCTCAGTGGTAGAGCGCTTGCTTTGCATGTGTGAGTCACTGGGTTCGATCCTCAGCACCACATAAAAATAAATAAATAAAGATATTGCATCCATCTACAACTAAAAAAATATTTAAAAAAAAAAAAAAGCTAAGACATTATGATGGTTTCGTGGACAGGTAATCTTCAATCAATATCTCCCGAATTTTGTAAAGCATTTGGTGCTAAGTACTGTGTTGGGTTTTGTGAGTAGAAAGATGAATGAGATACAGTGATGAGGTGGCTCCAGTGATCACCTGTGGCAAGCGCTGTCACGGAAGTCTGAGTACAGTAAGTTGATGAATATGCTGGGGCGGGAGATTCATTCTGACTTCCGGGGTTGAGTGGGAAGGATGAGTAGGACTGTGTGTGTGTGTATGTGAGAGAGAGAGAGACAGAGACAGAGACAGAGAGAGGGCGGGTGAGAATGTGCAGGAACACCAATTTATTGCACTGTGCACTGAGTATGCCCAGTGGTGTGAATATGAAAGTGTAGTACTGGGTCAGAGTGTATTTAATAGTGAGCTGAGACTGGTATTAAAGGGTGATTGGAAAGAAGAAGCTGGAAAGGTAGAGGGCTAACTAATCTTCTTAAACCTTAATGCTTTCCATTTTTTCTGTGACAGGTGCTGTGCATATTTAAGTCTGTTGGTTGAATTTGTTTCCTCTTTATTTTTAAAGAATCTAAGTTTGACTTTCAGTATATGTAAAGCATGGATTTATGAGATATTTTTAATAGTGATATTTACATGAGTCTCCTCTGGAGAGAAATAATAGGTAGAGTCTTAAATTTGACCACATATTTGCCACATTAGCATAGCACGTTTACCTGCTACTTTGTTACCTGCTGTCCTTTTCATGCCACACAGATCAAATCTAGACACTACCAGCTTCATTAAAGAACAGCATTGCTATTTTTACCACACAGTGTTACTCAGAGTATTTATTTAGACAAGTAAACTTCGGTGAGCTAGTTTCTTCTGTGATGTTGTCCCCTACTTTTCTCATTAGCTCTGTGGTAAGTGGCTGGGCCCGTGGTTTCCCAGCTCAAATGTCAGTGTAATCTTTTTTTTTTTTTTGTAATATTTTTTTTGTTTGTGCCTTTTTTGGGGGGTGGAGGCACTAGAGATTGAACTTGGGGCACTCGACCACTGAGCCACATCCCCAGCCCTATTTTGTGTTTTATGTAGAGACAGGGTCTCACTGAGTTGCTTAGTGCCTCGCCATTGCTGAGGCTGGCTTTGAACTTGCAATTCTCCTGTCTCAGCCTCCCTAAATGCCGGGATTACAGGCTTGTGCCACCGCATCTGGCTTTGTTTGTACCTTTATTTTATTTATTTTTATGGGGTGCTGAGGATCGAACTCAGTGCCTCACACGTGCTAGGCAAGTGCTGTACCACTGACTCACGACTCCAGCTCCCAAATGTCAGTATAATCTTTACTTTTTATATTGCTCATTGGAAAAAGGGCTGCAGGGTTAGTGTTAAGAAAAATTACAAAGTATATGTGGTGTGCTTCATGGGCTTCCACTTCCTTATTTTCTTCTCCCAGTTTCCCTCCCTAAGACAGTCCACCAGGCCTGTTCACGAAGAAGTAATACCTAGTATCCTAGCCAGGACTTTCCTAGCCTGTGGGCCCTGAACTTGGGATTTCAAGGAAGGGGTTTGTTGAATAACCTATAGACTAATACTCTTGTATGTACAATACACCTAATACTACAGGTTTTCAATGATCTTGTGGTTTACCAAAATAAAAACCAGTTGAAAGCCACTAATTCCCAAGTCAAAACATCCTATTCATCATGTGTTTACTGATTAGGATAATAGAGTATACAACTACCATGAATGTGGCAGGGAGACTTTTTACTTTCAAATGGTCTTATTGGAAAAGATTAAAAACCAAGGTCTTCTTTCCTCTCTACCTATTAAAATTCACTCTCCAAAATGTGCTCTGTTACCCAGGTGAGAGCCAGTATCTGACGATGAATACCTACAGAGGGATTAATGGCAGGTCACAGATCAAGAGTCTGCTCTTTCCTGGGGTGATTCTACATTCAGACAACACTTCGAGACACTTTAGGTCCACCTCACTCTAGTGATTCTTGAAGGACTTGTGCTCACCCTGACCAGACTTTGAAGGGGAGTACTTTGGGAATTGGGAGATCTTTCCAGTACTCCTGGAGATAACAAGCTTAGAGAGAACTTGAGTCAGGGAACGTAATGGAGGCATTACCATCTCTGACCTAAAATGAGGATTATAGTACCTCTTCTTTCATAGAGGGAGCTAATCTGTGTCAGTAGTGTGTAATGCAGTGTCTGGCGCTTTTTTTTACCTCGTGCCTCCCAAATCGTGCCACTGTGACTTTTTCACCACCTGGCAGAAAGCCCAGTGCTGCCTCTGGAGTTACAAGGGAGTTTGAAAACTGAAATCTAGTTCTTTGTCCACCAGAAAGAAATAGTGTATTCCTGGGCAAGTTTCTATTTCTGAGTGTGAGTTCCTGTTCCTGTAAAAGGAAGAGACTTCCTGTTTTAATAGTATATTACTTAATGAAGTAGCTTCAAATGGTAAAGACGACT
The DNA here is from genome assembly GCA_004024805.1 of Geosciurus inauris. Classification (NCBI taxonomy): domain Eukaryota; kingdom Metazoa; phylum Chordata; class Mammalia; order Rodentia; family Sciuridae; genus Geosciurus; species Geosciurus inauris. The sequence goes on from PVHX01009862.1 coordinate 61,760, forward strand.
TAACAAAGTTTCCTGCAGCCTATAAAGGCTGTCTTCCTTGCCTCTCATCCTCCTCATCCTGTCTTTGTTTTCCATAGCTGTGCCTTCTGGCAAGCAGCCTCACTGCAGAGCCAGAGGCTCAGACGTGCCTCACTGTACACCTCTGTCTTAGAACCTAGGGTGAGAGGATTCACCTGGGGTAGCAAATGGGAAAGGAACCAAATGTAGTACAACCATAGCAGAGTTCTATTGGCGGCACCATGGAGAATACATCTGAGTGCAAGCTGACATTTCTCTAGTAGAGCCTCCTGACATAACTCCATGGAGCTAGAAGTAAGCAGTTGGGCTTCTGGATGTGAGTCCTGTGGAGCAGCTGCTCTGTCTGCTGCACACTGAGTCAGGCCAGCACTTTGTTGTCATGCAGCCACTCACTACAGTCAGGGCTGAGTGATGGCATGGAACCTGAGCTAGAGGAGTGCCAGAAGTTTTCTGTTTGGCCACGGAATCCAGACTATTCTAACTTTGGAATAAACCAGATGCTGGTGTAAATTATAAGATTCCAGAAATTTCTGTTGGTTAAGCTTGTCTGTTAATTATAAACTCCATAGCAGCTGTGGAAATAGTGCCTCTTTGAATGAAAAGATTATGTAGGTGGGTGCCTCCCTGTCTTTTAAATTTTTTCATTGGTAGATGTGTTCCAAATCTGGGGACTATTTGGCTCTATTTTTAATGAGTAGGGGAGAAAAGAGAATGAGCTTGTTTTTTGTGTGTGTGCTTATTGAAAACCCTGACCTGGAGAGCTGCTAAATATGGAAGGAAGTCAGTGGCAGACAGGCTGTATGTTGCCCTGTCCTACGGAATGTTACAAGGACCCTCTGTGGCATTAAGGAAGCTTGATGGAAAACCCCCTCCCAAGGGGGCATTTCTGGGGCAGTGGGTAAGTCTGCAATGTCATCATCATTATCCAAATCAATTGCCTTTGAGATTAAAGGGTTTTAAAGGAGTGTGTAACTGATTCCTCCAAGGCTTTGAGAATGTGAAGTGGGTTTTAGTAGATCCTGTGGTGTGCCTTACTTCCAAAGGACATAGACAGTTGTGTTGTCCCCAACCCCCACCCCACCATACTGGGGATTGAACCTAGGAGTGCTTTACCATTGAGCTACATCTCCTCACCTTTTTATTGTGAGACAGAGTCTCACAGACTGGCCTTGAACTTCCAATCCTCCTGCCTCAGCCTCCCAAGTAGCTAGGATTATAAGTGTGAACCACCATGCCCAGGAGGCATAGACAGTCTTGAACACAAGTGAAAAATTTAAGATTTTCTGGTTTTACAGTATTGTCTGGAAATGGAGTAATGCCAGCCCATCAACCTAGTGGACCTATACTGATTCCTATTAGGACCTCCAGCAGCTTTGGTGTGGTTATATGCACAAGCCTGGAATATTCATTGCTTTGCCTAAAAACTTTTTTTCCTTTTCAAATTCAAATGACCCTTAGAGCCACTCAGTCTGACCTTTGCTGAGTTGGAAAATTGGAGGAAGTTGATGTGATGCACCAGCGTGAAAGTCCTCTACTTAACCATGAGCCGTGTGGACAAACATTTTGTTTATTTACTTTGTCTCCAACTGGAACAGGTAGAAGGCACATGGATTCATTTTTTGGACACATTCTATAGATGTGACTGATCAGAGCTACAAAGGGCTCCACAATGATTTAAGGGTCCTGGAGACCTTTTTCCCCATCCTGGATTATCTAACAGTTTCCTATTGCTGTTGTTGCTCCTGAGGCCACTGTGTTTTCCTCAAATTCTCATTTTTTTCTTTACTTTGCATGTTCATAATGCCCTTTTGTGACCAACTTTATGTGTTTCTGTGTGGCAGGAAGGGGGCATTTAAAGGATAGATCAAATACTTCAACTCCTGGTTATGCAGGCATTAAATATTTTCCCAATGTGTCAAGACTCATAGGATGTTAGCTTAGGTATGCCCATGACTCATCAATTGTGCTTGGGCCAAGGGCAAAGAGGCCTGGGATTTTCGGAAAACATTTTTTTCTATGCAGAATATCAAAGTCACATCTAAATGCAATGTCCAACTTTTAATAAAAGTATTGGATAATAGCTCTTTTGCATATTCCTCTCCCATGTGTAAGGCTAGATATCGATGACCAAAAGGAGGCAAATTAAAACTGCTGAGCAAGGCTTTATTGATGTACGCTCCAGGGCGAGCCTCCCAGTCCAACAGAGAGGGTCTGGGACAATCCCACGTGGGCTCAGCGGGATAGAAATTTTATGGGCTTAGGGCAGGAAGGGTAGGATTTGGGGCAGGAAATGGAGGTTTTTAGAGTCCTCTGTCCCCCTGGGGTTGGTAAGGGGATCCTGCTGAGATCTGTGTTCTTCCAAGATTGGTCAGGGGAGATCTGCTGATTGATAGGTGGTTAGTGTAAATACCAGATTACCAGAAGGAGATGAATTAAAGCTGCTTGGCAAGGCTTTATTGGAAATATACCCTCTTGGGCTGAATTCTCCCGTCTATCAGAGTGTGTCCGGGAGAAATGGCGCTGGGGCTCCCGTGTGGAGGGAATCTCAAAAGGCCTGGTCAGAAAGGGGAGGGCTTGGGGGCAGGAAGAGAAGGCCAGAGTCCTTCCTGGATAGGTCAGGAAAAACCCGCTGATTGACAGGAGGCGTGTCTACTGGTGACGTCAGTGTCTGGCTAGCAACTCTGTTTTGTAGCTGCCCTGATCCTGGAACCTGATCCAATCTAACAGGAGATGCCATTACTGCTTGCATGTCAGCGTCTGATTGGTTGTTCTTTCATGTGAGTGGGCTGCTTGATGCTTTGTTCCCTTTGGCCGCCTTAAACTGACCTAACACTGTGACTTTTCTCTCCTACCTTCTTACCCTCATATTTTGATAAGCTTACCTCTTCCCAATTGGGGAGAGTTCAAGGGATTAGAGGTTTTATTGGATTACTTTTTTCTTCATGTTTTTGCCCATGGATTCATCTCATAATTTTCTAAGATCTAGTTACAGAGCTGGCATTATAGGAAGTCTTGTGTGCTCCCTATGTACTTTTAAATAAAGCAGGCAAACAAAACATGAAGTTTTTTAAAAAAAATTTATTTTGGCACCAGGGATTGAATCCAGTGGTGCTTAACCACTGAGCAACATCCCTAGCCCTTTTTATTTTTTATTTAGAGACAGGGTCTTGCTGCGTTGCTCAGGGCCTTGCTAAGTTGCTGAGGCTGGCTTTGAATTTGCAGTCCTCTTGCCTCAGTCTCTTGAGCCACTGGAATTACAGGTGTGTGCCATTATATGAGCTAATAAATATTTTTTAAAAGTAAAGTGATTTATAATTGAGCATTAAGTAAATCTAGAACTCTTACATTAAGCTAAAATAGAAACTGGTTGTCCATAAAAAAAGAATTAAAATATTTTACTGTGGCCATTTTTATTCCCACCCTGCCACATTATAAACCCTACTCTTCAGCTAATGCACATTTCTTCTTTCCCCATACGTTCTGATTTTCAATATTGGGATTTTAGCATAAACTAATCCTTGTGTTATTAGGGATGTCTGAATTTATGTAAATATCCTCTAACCTTTCTTCCTATCTTGAGTTGGCAAAAACTGGTGGGTGCAATTATTTAATCTAATTTGACTCTGCCACATTTGAAAAATTCTGCACAGACATCCCAGGAAACCTTTTAATAGCAAACCTCAAGAGTAACAATTTGTAAGCAGGCTCTAACATTTCTGTGCAACCCTGTTTGATTCATATCTATGATTGGTTCTTTTTATTTCTTCCTGAGTTAGTTTCTCTTTCTTGCAGGTAATTTAATCCAATTCATCACATTTTGTATTCAATCTAAGCATTTCCATAATGTCCATCACCATATGTAGCAGCTGTCCTGCTGTTTGATAAATGAGGTTTATACAGCTGAAGTCCAAAGCTTCAATTCCCAAAACTGTGGTTGCTTCCAATGCTGGTAGAAATAACGCTTTCAACTAGCTTATCGGGTTGCTCTCGGGCATCTTAAGGATGTAATAACTGTCATTTCAATCAGCTCTTTCTGAAAAAGCAAACTTGCTGAGCTGAAAGGAAATAGGAGAAATCTTGTAATGACTTCCTGTTATTGAAATGCATGTTTCTATGAGCATAACTCTGATACAAAAGGCAGAAGGTGCCATAGGAAATGTTCAGATCTCAACATTGCTCTTGTTAGTGCCCCATCCCTTACTCATTAGAAGTGGCAGGTGGCCCAGGAGACTGCACAGCCCTTTCAGATGTTGGTGATAATGGCAGTAATCAAATCCAGTGGGATGTCTTGCCTTCTTTGATAGCTGGGTGGATAGCCTTATGGTTCAGAGGTCTAAGGATTGGGAATAGCATTCACTTAATAATTTTATTATCCAGTGTGACTAATTGAAAGTTACTTTTTTCTGTTTATGGTACTCAGCCTACTTTCTTTAAAAACATTTGAGTGTTTTAAAAAACACATACTTGTTAATAAGCATCCTTGTTAATGTGAGGTGTCATTTGTGACTTTAAGATTTTCAGTATTACTTTTAAGTAATTAGCACAATGGTTTGGAAATTGAAACAAGAGGCTCGGTTCGTTATTTGTAAAAGTTGTTAGGTATCATAAGCTTTCTTCATCTTTGTGCTTAGCTTTTTTAAGATGATTAATCCTCATAATAGCTCTATAAAGTAGGTCAGTATTATTATGCAGAGTGTATGTAGAGGAGAAATGAGAGTTGTTTGAGTCTTGCTTGGAAACTGAAAGTATGGTTTTGGTAATTCCAAGATTTTGTCCATGGACATCTTTTTAACCTCGGGCTGATCAGGAAGGCCTGATAGGATTTTATTCTCAAACCTTTTCCTTGTTTACATTCAATTTCCACTCAGTCCTTTTGGACAAACAAAAAGGTTATAAATTTGGCCACTGAGAAGTTGTAGTCTTTAATTTACTGGTTAAATACTAAATACTATCCAGGTACTTGGATAAAAGTATGAGAAATAATTCCCTGTTCACCTTTAGTATCATTGGACTAATGTTTGTCGCCTACTTTTATGTTCCTTTGAGTATCAAATAATATGGGGGCAAGTACGTATGATAATTCACATTTCATATGGATATATTTTTTTTTAAATTTTTTTAAATAGTTTTATTTTATTTTTACGTGGTGCTGAGGATCGAACCCAGTGCCTCCCGCGTGCTAGGCGAGCACGCTACCACTGCGCCATAACCCCAGCCCCTCATGTGGATATAATTTTGTCTCACAACTTGCCTCTTGTTCCTTTAAAAAAATTTTTTTAGGTGTAAATGGACACAATAACTTTATTTTATTTATTTATTTTTACATGGTGCTGAGGATTGAACCCAGTGCCTCACTTGTGCTAGGCAAGTGCTCTACCACTGAGCCACAACCCCAGCTCCTGCTTCTTGTTCTTTATTTCCTTGAATTATTTACTTACAATTCAGTCACTGATTGAGTAGATAGTGACTAGACTACTAGACTCCTCATTTGTTCTAGATACTGTTGGAATACAACAAATTTAGTTCAGTTCTACCCTTTGGAAGTTATAGACTAGGTAGGAATATCATATATACCGGTAAAGATTGTATAATGCAGTTTACCATGTTGTAAGCAAGTGATAACAGTTCTAAATGTGTCAAAATATGTTGTCCTGATGTCAAGAGAGTTAGGTCTAGGACAGCTCATCAATAGTGCTGTAAGTTGTGGATATAGTATCAACTTATTAGGATTGGGAAGATTTAATAAGTTTCGTGTTAGATGTTTGGAATAATGCCTGGCCTTTGATAAGCACTTAATCAGTGCTAGCTATTATTATTTTTAATAGTGGTAATTTGTGTTAATCTCCTCTATTGTAAGTTTTTGATCCTGCTATTCTAGTATATTAACAAATTAATAAATTCATTACTTATGTTTGCATATATATAATTGTGTTAAACGTTTTTATAGGTTCCCTTAACACTGCATAGAGTGACAAATGGTAGATGTGGACATTCAGTGTAAGAGGATGTTGTGCTCTAGGATTGTTAAGGAAGCCGTTACACATTATGTTAAAGTTTTAAGAGACAGTCTGTTTTCAGTGTTTTTCAGGTTTTTAATCTCATTGTTCCCAAGAAAAGTACCTTAACATAATTAATTGTGCATTCTGCTAGGCAGAGGGTTTTAAGGCTCTGTCTCCTCTTTTTTCAGAATCATACTAATGAGAGCTGGGTGATGACCTTTTACAATTAAAAAGCCTGTTTGCCACTTCAGATAGACTTGAGGTAAATCAGTGTACTTTACTTGAAAGGAATTTTTCATTATTGGTTTGAAATTGGCCTAGGGCTGTGTGCATTATACTAATCATTGTGAGGTTAAGTAGATTGTGCTGACTGAGGCGGTTCTACATTCTGCCAAAACACAGAAGCAGTTTGCACACAGTCAAAATAAGGAGCACAATTAGGCACAGTGGTGCACACCTGTAATCCCAGCGGCTTGGGAGGCTGAGGCAGAAGGATCGTGAGTTCAAAGCCAGCCTCAGCAATTTAGTGAGACCTTAAGCAACTCAGAGAGACCTTGTCTCTAAATAAAATATAAAAAGGGCTGGGGATGTGGTGTAGTGGTTGAGTGCCCTGAGGTTCAATCCCTGGTAACCCCCCCCCCCAAAAAAAAAATCAGGAGCCCGCGAAAGTGGTGACCTTTATGTCTTTATGCAGCAAGTACTCTGGTTTCCCTCAAAGAAGTGGGGGCAGCAGGCTGGCAGTCTCCAGGCCCAGCTGAGAATAAGTTGGAGAGAAAGGAAAGACAGGAAATTGGGAGATAGTCATGCAGAGCTCACCAGGGTAACAAGTTCTTTTTCCTTTATATGAAGAAAAGAAGGCCGAATTAATTATGGAGTGTTGTTATTTACTTTGAGGTGGTGTGTGATAGGGATACTTCAAATCAGGTTAGTGGTGAATGAGAAGTTGGTAGTTCTTGCAACATCTTGTAAGGTCTAGCCCATGCTTTCATCTTTTTGTTCTTCATTCTTCCCTAAAAGGAAAGCTTTTGAAGCAGAAAAGCCTGTGGTGAATGTCTTTAGTGTGGGGTCAACAGTGGTCAACAGTGTAGAGTGTTTGTGGCTACTACGTATCCTCTCATTGGTCACAGTATATTTCACATTAGTGGGTTACCTGTCTCCTTTCTTCTTTTTGTTTTGTGGTGCTGGGGATCAAACCCAGGGCTTCATGCATACTAGGCAAGCACTCTACCACTGAACCACACCCCCGAACCCTCAGATTCTTCTTTACTATTCTCTATTTTTTGAAAAAGCCTATTATACCCTCTTGTATAGGAGGCAGTCATCTTTGGTCAAAGTTTTGTAAATAGCTGTTTCTATATTTCTAAATTGACAACCTATGAATAGGAGTGGGAAGGGGTAGCACAGTACCCAAAGAGCCATGAGGGCTGCGTTTCTCCCCTACCCTCCTCTCTCTGGTGTATGCATACCACCAGACATAGATTGAATGGAAGGAGGGTGCCAGTGCACTTCACTTAATTTTGGGCAGAGCCACTGGATCTACAGAGCATTTTTTTTTTGGTACTGGGGATTGAACTCAGGGGCACTGGACCACTGAGCCACATCCTCAGCCCTATTTTATACTTTTTTTTTATTTAGAGACAGGGTCTCACTGAGTTGCTCAGTGCCTTGCACTTGCTGAGGCTGGCTTTGAACTCGCAATCTTCCTGCCTCAGCCTCCTGAGCCTCTGGTATTACAGGCGTGCACCACCATGCCCGGTCAAAACATCTTTTTCTTAGCATCGTATGAGCTCCAGGAAAAGAAAAAAAAATTCATTCCATTTCTTTACTGCCATCCCTTTGTTCAGTCACTTTATGGATTATTGTTCTCCTGCTTGAATCTAGATATTTTGGGTCAGAAAACAACTAACACTGTTTCTAAGTTTGTTCACAGTTTAAATGAAACATCAGCTTTGGCAGGTAATGATCAGTTACATCTGTGCTAGCCAAACAGATGTCTGGGGACCTTGCAGGTAGTGTGTATGGATAAAATATATTAATCCTTTCTGTTTTTAGTTTGTCTCCTCTGTTTATTCCTCTGGGCTGGGCATCATGGTGAGGGCAGAGTCACAAATCAAGAAGAGGTCACGCTTCAGTCTCCTTTCACTTTTATTGTTGTTCCTCTTCCCTTAATGTCTTCTTGACTTTGAGTTTTGTATGTCACTGCTTGGTATAACTTGCATATTATATAAAGTGCTAGGTTACTTTGACTTTCCTTAGTCAGGCTTTATATGGAGTTGATTTCTGGTAAAGATTGTGTCTGCTCAGGCCTGTTGGGCATGTGATGATGAATTTCAGTGGGAAAGGGTGATTTACTCAATAAATGGTGTTGATATAATTTGTGGTTCACCTGGCATACCAAACTAGACTGGCTCACTCCATATTCTGGAGTAAATTCTACATGTATGAAAGATACAAATGTGAAAAATAACAAAACATATGAAAACACATCCCCTAATTTATCAAGAGAATGTGTTCGACACTGGAGGATTCTAATATAAGACATGTGGTCTGGAAGCCATGAAGGAAAACGATTGACAAATTTGCATGAAAAATTAAAAATTTCCTATGGCACAAGGCATCCATAAACAAAGCCAAAAGATGAATGATAGATTGAGATAAATAATTTCAAAAATTGCTGGATAAAGTTTTCATATTTTTAAAAATATTTTTTAGTTGTCAATGGACTTTTATTTTATTTATTTATATGCGGTGCTGAGAATTGAACCTATACCTGACACATGCCAGGCAAGCGCTCTAGCATTGAACTACAACTCCAGTCCCAAAGTTTTATATTTTTAACATATTAGAGCATTTTTAAGTTGACAAGGAAAAGAACAACCCTATATAAACAACCCTATAATAAAATGGGCATTTTATAGAGGAATGCTTGCAAATACCCAATGAATTTATGCAAATAAGTTAAGAGAAATGAAAATTAAAATGAGACACCACCTTTTCATCTTTTTAGTTGGCAAAAAAATTTTAAAGAGTAATACTTGTGCTTACTCATGTGGAAGATGGGTACTGTCATGTGCTAATTGAGGAAGTATAAGCTGCTCCAATCTTTTTGTAAACTAAAAGTATAAATTTAAAATGTTTCATACCTTTGTAATAAGTAGCTCCATTTTTAGGAAGCTTTTTTTGTGAATAAAAATGTTAATATATAGCATAAGGAAATATTTCTAACTATGCTTATCATAGCAATGTTAAGGGCAAAATTCTGGTTCCTGTTCATCCTCTGGGGAATATGTTGGATAAATATAACTGAAAGTCATCAGATAAAGCTTAAATTAAGTGCTATCTTTGTATTCTTGCCTCACAAATTATTTCCAGTCTCAACTTCACCAAATTTCAAAGTTGTTGTCCTCTTAATATCTCTAGTTGGATCTGTAATTGACATCTTAAACTTAATATCCAAAGCCAGACTGTTTTTGATCCCCCAAACCTGTTTATCACCACATTTTCTCCTTATGTGTAAATGAGAGTGCTATTCTTTAGGCCAAACATTTGGAATCATCCCTAGTTTCTCTTATTTTCTCTCATATTGCACATCTAATTCATCTAAAAAAAAATCTATGCAGAATCTGTACTTAGAAAATGTAACCAGAATCTGACATCTCTTTCTGTCTCTCTGATTCAGGTTACCATTGTCTCTTCTCTGGATCATTGCAATAGTCTATTTTTGACTGTTTCCACCCTGACCCCCTTCTCTATACAGTAGCCATCATATTATTCCTCTCCTCTAAATCTTCCAGTGGTTTCCCAGCTCATCTAACTGTTGTTCTTCTTACACTGTCTGTTCCTCTGGTCTCAATGGTCCCTCTTCAGAGCATACTTCTGTAACCCTGGAATTACTTTCCTTCTGTTTCTGCATGACTGATGGTTTTACTTCTAGTCTATCCTCACGTCGCCTTATTAGAGATGCCCCCCTTTACCACTCTGCATATTTCCTATTCTGCCCAGTATCTTAGTCCTCTTCTTTTTTGTTTTTTGCTATAGCATTTATCTCTGATAACATACACATAATCAAACTCATTCTATCTTTTCCTCCCCTTCCTCTCTTCCCTTCCTGAATATATACTTAAGCTTCATGGAAATCAGGGCATTGTTTTGTATCCCCAACATTTAGAACATGGTATGGCACATAGTAAATGCAGCTTTCAGCAAGTATTTTTAAAAATAAATGTCTTCAAATTCTATTTCATTTATTTTGAGATTAGGTCTTGCTAAGTTGTTTCGGGCCTCAAACTTGCAATCCTCCTGCCTTAGCCTTCTGAGTTGCTGGGATTACAGGTGTGCACCACCACACCCAGTTCTACAACTCTTTTAAATATTGTGTCTTTGATTTTTTTTTTTCCATCCCTGTGACTTGCTGTTAAATGAAACTGATTTCTAGACAGGCTTACACAGTTTCTGCTGTGAGGCATTTGTTTAATGGCTTGTAATGATCTGCATGGCTTACATATATGCAAAGCAGATGTAAAGAAAAGATCACCTTAGAATTTCTGCCTGCATTCCTGCAGTAGGTTTGCATTATTGAGTTTTTGGTTTGTAGTATCTGTGAAATAAGTTGGAATTATACTATTGGTGTTAGGTACCCAGATATCTTGAATGTTGAATCCCTACAGTGTTTAGTTTGTTTACCCAAGTATGTGTGAAGTTTCTTTTATAATCCTAAAACTAAGTGTTTCAAAATTAGAAGAAATATCATTATTTGAGGGTAGATGTGTGTACTTGAATTGCAGGTATGGGCCCATCCTCCACCCGGGAACTCTTTTTTTTTGGTACCAGGGATTGAACCCAGGGGCACTTTACCACTGAGCCACATTCTCAGCCCTTTTTTTAGTTTTTTTTTTTTTTTTTTTTTTTTAATTTAAAACAGGGTCTTGCTGTGTTGCTTAGGGCCTTGCTAAATTGCTGAGACTAGCCTTGAATTTGTGATTCTTCTGCCTCAGCTTCCTGAGCTGCTGGGATTATAGGCATGTGCCACCACAACTGGCTCACTTTTGTTATCATTTTTAAATTTTTTAATTTGTTTTAATTAGTTATACATGACAGTAGAATGCATTTTGACACATCATAAATGTAGTGTAACTTCTCATTCTTCTGATTGTACATGATGTAGAACTATACCCATCATGTAGTCATAGGGTAATAATGTCCAATTCATTCTACTACCCTTCCTAACCTCAGACCTCCTCCCCTTCTTTCACTCTCTTCTGCCTAATCCAAAGTACCTCTGTTCTTCCCTACCTCCCACCCCTTGTGAATTAGCATCTGCATATCAGAGAAAAAATTTGGCCTTTGGCTTTTTGGTATTGGCATATTTTGCTTAGCTGATATTCTCTAGCTTCATCCATTTACCTGCAAATGCCATAATTTCATTCTTCTTTAAGGCTGAGTAATATTCCACTGTGTATACACACCCCCCCACACCCCCACACCCCCCCACCACCACATTTTCGTTATCCATTCATCTGTTGAAAGGCAAATAGGTTGGTTCCATACTGATTTTAAGTCCTTTGGGTATAAACCAAGGAGTGGGATAGCTGGGTCAAATGATGGTTCCATTCTAAGTTTTCTGAGGAATCTCCATACTGCTATCTACAGTGGTTGTACCAGTTTGCAGTCCCACCAGCAAAGTAAGAGTGTACCTTTTTCCCCATATCCTTGCCAACATTCATTGTTGCTTGTATTCTTTTTTTTTTTTTTAATTTTAATTTTTATTTAT
>PVHX01009863.1:0-73794 GCA_004024805.1 Geosciurus inauris
GAGGTGGGAGGAAGGAAAGGGGAATGGGCATAGTAACGATGGTTATTTGAGATGGTCATTACTACCCCTGGCACATCTATGAAGACTCTAATGGTGTGACTTTATCTGGTTTGCAATCAGAGAAATGGAAAAACTGAGCTCTGGATATGTACTATGACTTGAAATGCATTTAAATAAAATAACTAAATTAAAAAAAAAAGTTTTCCACTTCTGTGCATCCATGCACATAATGAGAACAAGAACCTTCAGGAAGATAGTAATCAAGTTATGTACAATTAATGTCCTTACTAAGAGTCACAACAGAAAGGACAGTGAAGGACACTCTGGGATATGAATACTGTGCATATTCTACAGGGCATACTTTCCATCATAGGTCAATAGGGGCTTGTATTTTTACGCTACTATATTTTCACACTCAATATTACTATAGCCTGCACCACCAACTGAGCCAGGGAGGCACACCTTGGGCCACATAAAATAAGCAGCATCTGCATAAGCAAATGGTCTCCCTAGTTCCTGTTATAATCATATCTGTAGGTCCACTACAAAGCAAACACTTTATTGTTTTTTTAGTAGGTTAAATTTGGCAGTTAAAAAAATTGAAGAGCATATCACTAAAAGGTTATGATTGCAGCTATCAGACATTACACAACTTCCAGAGGGATTACATTCAGCCTCCTCATCTGTGATTCTCAAATAACTGACTTTAAACCATCTCCTGGAAAAGATATAAAATTATTCCAAATCAATGATTTGGGTATATTAAAATGCTTACCTTTAAACCAAGATAGTTGGAATTCTTCAAATTGCCAACTCCAGGGAAGGATACTCAAGTGACTTGATATTGACTTGTGTGTGCACTAGGCCATGTTAGGCTTACCAACAATCACAGATCCATCAGTGAGTAGGTGTGTGTTTTTCCCTTCCCTTCCTTTTATAACCTCATCCCCATGCTCAAAGTTTGAGTTCACAGACTACCAAAGGAGCTAAGAAATTGCTTTCTTTTTAAGTGGGACCCTGTGGATGGCTCATAAACAGACATTTGGTAAATTGGCAAAATATTGTACTGTGAATGTCCACTAATGATGTCCCATTGTTTTTAAATCTCCTTCTCAGTGTGGAGCTGCACTAATTAAGAGCTGACATAGGCATAACTCGGGTTCCTGAGGTGCCACACAGTTAATATTTGTCAACTCTGTGCTTTCTCAGTTCTTCTGGGATTGCTGGAGTGCTTACACCATACTTTGGGTCACACAGGGGAATAAAATTGTGTATTTCGTTGGAGTATTTTGTCCTACTTCACCCTGAATTCATCTGAGGTCTTTCTCAATAGAAAGTGTTAAAAAATCATCTTTGCAAACAATAGGCAGACATAAGAATATGGGATAAGTCACAAACCCATTCAAGTTCTGAATGCATGGTGCTTCTTTTATAGCTGATCTTCAGATGATATGGATAACTATGTGTAAAGCATGCAAGCTATTAATACAACCCACTTACACCATCTATCAGCAAAATCTCCAATAAACAACATCTTTAATTATATATTTATGAACTTAGATTTCAAATATGATTTTATAAAGATAAAAAGGAATAAAAATTTTTCTTAATTATAGTAACCAGCAAAACAAATTAAAACCCAGTTTATATATGTCTAAAGAGCATAAATATAAGTTAAGCAGAACTAGTTCATAATTGTTCCTGTTTTTCAGAAAAAAATGAGAACATCCTTATTTATGTCCTGCTCTTCATTTGAGTCACATTATATCTTGAGAAAGCACCACTGTTAACATAACTGACATCTACTTAAATTAAGGACGTCTTTTAGACCATCAGTAAGAAATAAGGTGCCAATTTGAACATTTGCTTTTACAAGAGAAGCATTGAAATATGCTTGCATACATTGTTTTATTCTATTCTCTCTCTCTCTTCAAAATAAATGCCACTTTAAAATTTTTATATTTTATAATGGATAAGAATTAACTTTTTTTTTCTATTTTAGCTTATCCACAATACAAAGTTTATGGTAATAACTCATACACATTCATAATAAAAACATTAACATGCTATTTTTTCACAGAACTGCTAAATATAATCTAGAAAATTATATTAACTTAAATACATGCTTTTTAAAATATTGCTGTAATTGGATAGCAATAAACCATGTTAGCACCATTTGTGCAAAGATACAAATATAGATACTTTCCTAAATTGCTTCTCCAAAAGTACATCTGAAAGAAAAATTAAATGAGGTCTTTGAACACTGTAAATCATTAAATAAATTCACAGTATTGTAAGAGATATAGAAAGATTCAATTATGTTGGTAAAGTTTAATTAAATCATGTTAGAAGCAGAATAATATCAATATCAGTTTTTCCTTTACCAATTCAATTTAAAAAAAAACAAAACTTTTCTCCTGAAGCTCTTTGAATTTCCATATAAATTTGATGTTTAAAAATTTAAATTAAATATTCCCATCTGCTTAGCAAAATATACCAAATTCATAAAGCAAAACTATATATTGATCTCTGATTGCAATATCAAAATGATAACTCAAGTACTGTAGTTAGAGAAAATAACTAGATTTAACTCTATAAATATTCATATGTTCTAGAGAAGAAACATGGGCCTAAAGTTTATGTACCACACTAAGGATGCAAACATGCAATTCAAATAAGCCATCTGCAGTTGCCCTGATGATCCATCTGTGCAGATATTTAAACATTGACAACACAGGTGAACAATCACAATAAATCCCTTGAATTAAAACACATAAGTACATACACACAGGCTCAAATGCACATATGTACAGAAACTGACATTAGTTCTGCAAAATTATCAACCTTATAATTTAGCAGTGATAGTCTAATTGTGAGTGTTGCTTTTTTGTAGTGGATAAAGAGGAAAACTTAAGCACTTATTTCATCCATTTAATGAACAAGGACAGTCTGGAAAAGTCATTTTACTGTTTGTTTTCAGTATAAAGAATGTAGGAAATAAAGGACAGGCGAGGAGAATTATCTATTCTAAGTACTTGAATCTCCATTTTAACAATATTTTGCCTATTGTATTTATACATACATACCCAAGATACTTAGATTTATCCTTAGCAAAGATTATAGCCCATGAATTTCATGTCTACTAAATGAGACGAAGATGTTCATGAACACAGTTACTCCTGAGAATGGAAAGTATAGTTAAGCCATTATGTTTAGTTTAGAAAGATAATAATAAAGGTGAGAAAACATTTATATTTTAGTTACCAAATGATGTAAGTTAAATACATATTTATTCTTTACCTTTATGAAAAGGTTGAGTTTCAGTCTAGGTTTGTTAATTGACAAGGAAAGATATTTGAAGGTTATCTTCCAAGAATTAGTGACATAAAGCATGATATCTACATGTAATTTGTACCATGAAGATTGCTTTTGCTCACTAATATGCGGACCAGAATCTCTCTTATGTACTTAAATTAAAAACCATAAAAGACTGTGTGAATTTTCTTGTTATTTTATGGTATTGCCATATTCTTTCTTCATGATACTTTTTTCTAAAGAGAACAGTGATTACTAATATGTTAGTTGTCATGAAAACCCAAACCTTTTATATGCTCTTTAGAATTCTTACTTTGTAGAAATATCAACTGTTATCTCCTGGGATATTTCCATTAAATATAATTTATCATTAATTTCTTACTAAGTTAGCATAAAAGATACTGCTATTTCAAAGCTCATTGACAAATATCCATATTCCCTAAGATTTCATAAGTTCCTATTCTGAACACATTTAAATCATAAATCCTTATGAAAGAATATTTCATATATAATGTCCACACATACCGAAAACGTAAAACACATCAGGTTCATTTTCTTTGCTTATGACTTGATAATATCTAGCAAGATTCTTTCTCTTTTATTTTGTGAAGTTAATTGTAGAGTACAGAAGTCTACCCTTATCCTTGGGGAATAAGTCCCGATACCCCTAATAGAGGCCTGAATTAATGGATGGTTCTGAACCCTATATATATATATAATAACTATGATAGAGTGTAATGTATAAATCAAGCATTAGTCACTTAGAAAAGATTTCAGTTATCAGATGGATGGTAGTGATATCCCAGTGCTTGTGTTTAAGCGACTCTTACATAGTAGCCTGACTATGGCACAGTGCCTAGGTCATTCACCTCACTTCACCTCATCACAGTGGCATTGTATCATCTCAGATCATCACAAAAAGAATGGCAAGCACAGCATAATAAGCTATTTTGAAGAAAGACCACATTCACACAACTTTTTTTAAATTGGCATATTATAATAATACGTAATAGTGGGATTCATTGTGATATATCTGAATTTAACATACTTTGGTCAATTTCATCTCCCAGTACTCACCCCTTTCCTTCCCTTCCTCCCTATTCCCTCTCTCTACTTTACCAGTCTCCTTTGTGCTTCCATGAGATCACTTTTTTAAATTCCTTTTCACATAATTTTAATTACAGCATATAACTCTAAGTGACTAACAGACAGTATATACAGCATGGAATGCTGGACAAAGGGATGATTCACATTCTTGGTGGTACGGAGTGGGAAGGTACGCGTTCATCATGATACAGTCTACTCAGAAAAAAAATGTGCAAATTCTCTATTTCTATAATTTTTAAACCACAGCTAACCATGGGTAACTGAAAACATGGGTCATTAAATTGTGAATAAGTGGGACTGGGGAATTATTGAGGAAGAATAAAACACACAAGCTCACTTTGGAATCTAGAGTGGTATGGCATTTGTATGCCCTGATGCAATAAAATTAGAAATGTTACCCGGGAGAAGAAATACCTTCCAATCTACCCTACTCTTCCCCAACACTCACGAAGCTTTCTCAGCTATACCTTGAGAAAAATCTTATTCTTTTTCCTTTTTGAAAAAACAAACACTAAAAAACAAAATTCCTTGAGAATTAAAAAAGTAATAAAAATTAAAGTTATTTTGATCTGATTTAAATATGAGAACTATGACAATAGGAAGTAATTATGTAAGGAAATTCAGTGCCAGATTAAATCCAACAGAGAATTCCCCATGTATTCTGTATTGGGCATTAGAAAGGACAGCTTTCCTTTGTATGTTTTTTCGTAATCTTTCCTCCAGCAAATTTTGCCTCATGAACTCTCTCCTATAGTTTTCTAATGCCTAGAGAAGAGGCTGAGTCCACAGTCACAGGCTGTTGAATAGCCACAGGCTTAGATATTGGCAAGGGTTTCATCCTTTTTTAGGCTCCTCAAAAAGAAAATTTAAGAAATAATTCTCAATACTACCATAGGGAGAATAAGAAAATGGAAAGGAGCACAAATAAAGAAACAGCAGCATTGCTCTCCTACAGAGTAAGCTTGCAGAGCTTTGTGTACTACAAAGTCTTTTCTGTACTTCTTTGTGTTGAAAATGCCAAATGTGACTGTGTTATTCTAAGAAGTGTAGTTGGTCTGCCTGTTTGAGCCAATAGGTCTATAGACACCAATGTATTCCAGAGCTCTTCTCCTGAGGCTGTTTGTCCAATCCTGGATAATATCTCTTGGGGGGACATGGCCTCCCATGTTGGCTGTGACACAGGGTGATTCATCCATACCAAAATGTACCACAAATCTCACTCCAAATGTTTCTGTAGCAGGATCTAGATTTATTAAAGAACAAAGCCAGTAATTCTGTGCCAGACCTATTGTATAGAGAAAATGAGTAGAACATTGGATCTGGAGGTAAGTGTGATCTAGTTGTGTCTATTAGATAAGACAATGGTTTTAATTTGGAGCTACTAATTCAAGCAAAGTATAATAGCAATGCTTGAAGAATGACCAAATAAAGGGGATCTGACATTCCTTCTCTGGTAAAAAGTGTTCAGGGAAACATTATTGCTAAAGAAATACTTTTAAATCACTGGTTATTCATTTTCTATGCCAATTATGTACTGGCATACTATGTACCAGCACAATAGAGTGAAAAGAGGCAATAGGAAAATCCTCTTTGGGGCCAACCATCTTCTCTTTTCCAGTTGGCATTTTGTGTGTGGCAGAGGGTGCAGGATGTACTGAGGACTGAATCCAGGGGCACTCTACCACTAAATTGCATGTTTTTATTTTTATTTTTTGAGACAGAGTTTTACTAAGATGCTCAAGCAGCCCTTGAACTTGCAATTCTCTTTCACCATCCTCCCATATTGCTGGAATTACAAGGGGTGTACCACCATGCCCAGCTTGGACTTTCTTTTAATATTACCATTATCATACTCTAAAAAAAATTGTGTTTATATCTATAATTTCCATGAGACTGAAATGTCTTTGAAAGCAGGGTTTTCTTTGTCACCATTGTGACCCTTACTACTTTTAAAACAAGTTGCATTACTGGATACTTAAGCTCTGTATTTAATAAATGAATGACTTTATTAGCTATCTTTCATACTCTCCTTCTATTTTGCCCTGAGCACTTTCACTTTCACTGTTGCCCTATTTGCACTCTTCTTATTTCTCTTTCCTTGTGCAACATAACTTCATTTCACTTTGATTTATACACTACTTATGTGTGCGTGTGTGTGGGTGTTGATTGAATCAGGAAACACACATTTAGCTTATTAGTACCCATACACTGAGATAGATCCAAGATACAAATCCAAGATGGTGGTCATTGCTCATGACACAGTGAGTTAATTCAAATCTTTCTAGATGTTTAATTTGTAGAGTGGATATTGAGTCTGTGGCAAGGAGCCTTGTACAGATTCCATAGAGATGTTATAGAATCAAAATCTTTTCCTTTGTGTGACTTAAGCAAAAATTTAGACAAGAAGTCAAAAAACAGTTTCTAGATAAAATGAAAATATAATCAGAGGACGAACTAGGAAGAAGATAAATAATTTGTTTCCACTGTAATTTTCTTGGACATTAATAAAACCAAGGACAGAATTTAGTGTCTTATTTTTATATAATAACTGTTAACTTTCCAAATATTCAAAAGTAGGGAAACTTTTTCATGGAATACTACAAGATTTTTTTTTTTATAGATTTTAGCTAAAACCTTTTCATCAGTTTCACATATTTCCTCTGCTCATAATTCACAGATAAGCTAAATAATAGCTATGCTCTTATTTTCTGATAAATAGAAGGAATTATACAACAAAATATCATTAAATGTTTAGGAATTGTGTTTGAATGTGTTTGTTACAATTTTCCACAATTATCCTTTATAAAAATATATTTATAGTGGTCTGGGGTTGTGGCTCAGTGGTAGAGCAGATCCCTAGGACGTATGAAACACTGGGTTCAATCCTCAGCACCACATTAAGAAAATAATTAACTAGTTAATTAAATAAAGGCATTGTGTCTATCTACATATAAAAATATTTTAAAAAATACTTACATAGCAACATATCTCAAAATGCCACCATCATAATAGAGATTAAATATAATGAGCCACTCCAATATAGAAATTAAAATTATGGAAATTCAATTTCAATAATATTTTAAGCAAATTTCTTAGACTTTCTTTTTTCATTTGTTTTTTTAAAGTTTCTTTTGTTTCGTTTGTTCTTTTTTCATTTCTTTTTTTAAAGTTCTACATTGTTTAAGTAGGTTGCTCACTTTTTTCTTCAAAATATCTTTTAGTTATGCCTAAAATCCACACTGTGAATACAATCAGGAATAGCTGCATATGTTTCACCAATCATCAGAGACAAATTACTATATGAAAAAGTAATACCTAAAATGAAGTAGTTTATTATATTATAAATTGAAACAAAATCAATAATCATATTAACATTCATATTTATTCTTTCCTTTCCTGTATCTCATCTATATTCTTTATATGTACATGTTAATAGGACAAAGGAGAATAGGAGGCATAGAAACACAGCATAAAAACAGGCATTCAATTTATTATCAGGGAATGAAGTTAAACTTGTCAAAGACATGTAATCTTAATTATGATAAAACTTATCACCATTGTTTGATGAACCCTAAGTGAAGTTTCTACACATAAAAATTTAAACTTAAAATGGTATATAGCGCATTTTTATGTGTATCTAAAAAACCAGTTTTTTAAAGGCTGAGGATTTTTTGAAACTGGAGATAGATATATTCAGACATAATTTTCTCAAAATAAATATATTTCAATTGGGCATTCTACTTTATTGATTTCAATGTTGACCTGGAATTTGGTTACAGAAATCTTCATGGAATAAGTTTAAATATTTCAGAAACTCATATCTAATATTGCTAACTCTCTATAGGGCCAAACAATTTTCCTGAAACAAATTATGTACTGTATTTGACTGATGCTCATATTCTTTACTTTTGATATGTCTTTCACGAATGCTGTTTCAATAAGGGTAAAACCATATATTATGCTTATTTTTTGTAGCTTAAGTATTTTTTCTTCAGCTGCAGATACTGCATCTGAGAACTACTCTCTCCCACCCACATGGTCAGTATGCCACATTATCAGGAGCATATGCATCTGACCATAGCTGAAGTTGCTTAGTCTGGTGGTGAATCTCTGCCCACTATCTCTGGGATGTCTAAATTTTGGAGCATAGAGCACATCTACATCAGCATAGTGGCCAAAATTTCAGTATTTACAACTGGACCTATTGGTAACCTTGACCAAATTTCTGTTATACTAGCCTGAAACAAAACAGGTAACAAAGCTCATGTCCAGAGAGAAACAAAGCAAACACATGTACAGAATTCTAAAAAATAAGCACATATCCCTGCACATATCCTTACTATTTTCAAATAGACAGTTTTTTATGCCTAACAAAAAAATCCAAATTTGAAGTATTTCTAAATTAATATAATTTGTTGTTATTTTTCTCAATTAAAAGATTTCAAAGCTTCATCCTCTGCAATGCTATACATGATAAGGGGAGAGGGTATATAGCTTTTCTTTTCTTTCTTTCTTTTTGTTTTGTTTTGTTTGCAGTACTGGATTAAACCCAGACCTCACAAATGCTAGGCAAGTGCTCAACCCCTGATCTATTTCCCCAGCCCTCCATGGTACTTTTTAAATATTTAAATATTACAATAATATTTAGAAGATGAAAATCAATGACATACACATCCTGTGTGTCTGGACTCCAAACAGTACATGGCATGTCAGTATTATATAATTTTCAAGTACTGTTCATATGCCCAACTTCATAACACTGAGTCAGGCATATTAAGCTCCTTTAATATAGCATCATGCTGAATTCTTTATATATGTCACTTCATTTGGTACCCATAACAACTTTTTGAGATAGTGCCAGTTATCTTCATTTTATAGTTAAGAAATTTGAATTTACATCAGAAGAGCCAGAAATGGAATTCAAAGCTAGCTTTTAATACAGTCTCCACCCATAATTTACATTGATATATTATGCAATTTTGATATTCTCTACTCTGTAAAGCAATTTGGTGGCATGGATTGACAGACAGGGGGCTTTAACTGACTTCTACACTTTAGATGGAATAAATTGGGCCAAAGAGATTTAGATGTCAGAGGCAGTGTTATAGACCACATATTTCCCAGGCTTATTCACTATGATATCCTAAGGATTCTCTTAGGAAAACACATCTTAACTTTTTCAATATAGCCTCATACTTGTATTAGAATATTGATGCATGTTTCTCTATCTGGAAATATACAATAGACTCATAAAAGAAATATTTAGCAAGATACAAAGGGGAGCAAGAAATTACTGTAATTATCATTCTATGGATAAGAAATGTGAACAAGATTATGTGGAGCACTTTAAAGTGGTTCCCATTTGGGGCTGGAATTGTAGCTCAGCGGTAGAGCGCTTGCCTCGCATGCGTGAGGCCCTGGGTTCGATCCTCAGCACCACATACAAAGCAATAAAATAAAGACATTGTGTCCATCAACAACTAAAAAATATTTAAATAAAATAAAATAAAGTGGTTCACATTTTACTCTAGTAAAAAACAGCATGGTTCTGACATTAAAGACAGATGTAAAGACCAATGGAATAGAATAGAAGGCACGAAGAAAAACCCACACAGTTACAGCCATCTGAGAGTTGACAAAAGTGCCAAAAACATACAATGGAGGAAAGATTGCCTTTTTAACAAATGCTTCTTAGAAAACTAGGCATACATATGTAGAAGACTGAAAATATATCTCTCTCTCTCTCACCTGCTCAAAAGTCAAATCAAAGTGAATCAAAGACCCAAGAATTAGACAAGAATCTTGCAACTGTTAGAGGAAATCATAGCATGAGTAATCCAACACATCAGCATAGGTACTGAGTTCCTTAACAAGACATCTAAAGCTCAAAAAATACAACCAAGATTCACTAAGCAGGACAATATCAAATTAAAAAACATCTGCACAGCAAAAGACATAATAAAGTGTGAAGAGAGGGTCTACAGAATGGGAGAAAACTTTTATAGTTATTTCTTCAATAATGATTAATATCCATAATATATAAAGAATTCAAAAAACTGAACACTGATTTAAAAAATAATCTGATCAATAAATGGGTAAAAGAATTGAACAGAAGAAATACAAATGGTCAAAAAAATATAAAAACATGTTCAACATTTCTAGTAAATAGAGAAATGCTAACTAAAACTACACTGGATTCCATCTCACTCTAGTCAGAATGGCAACTATCAAGAATGCAAATAACAATAAATGTTGGTGAGGATGTGGGGGAAAAGTTTCATTCATACATTGCTGGTGGAACTGCAAATTGGTGCAAGCACTCTGGAGAGCATTATGGAGATTCCTTAGAGTACTTGGAATGGAACCACTATTTGACCCAGTTATCCCACTCCCTGGCTTATACCAAAGGGCTTAAAATCAGCATACTACAGGTAACACAGCCACATCAATGTTTATAGCTGCTCAATGCACAATAGCCAATGTATGGAACTGACTAGGTGTCCTTCAAATGATGAATGAATAAAGAAACCGTGGTATATATATATATACAATGGAATATTACTTAGCTATAAAGAAGAATAAAATTTTGGCATTAGCCAGTATATGGATGGAATTGTAGAATATCATGCTAAGTGAAATAAGCCAGTCCCCAAACACCAAAGGTTGAGTGTTCTAATATGTGAATGCTAACCCATAACAAGAGAGGGTAGGTAGGGAAGTATAGAAGTTTATTGGATTAGACAAAGGGGAATGAAGGGAAGGGGGAAGGGATGGGAATGGGAAAGACAGTAGAATAAAACTCTGTATATAACTTTATACTGAGTTTTATTCTGTTTTATTTTTATATAAAACTCTGTATATAACTTTCCTATGCTCATATATGAATACATGACCACTGTAATTCCATACCATTTTCAACCAAAAGAATGGGATCAAAATTGTAATAAGTTGTACTCTATGTATCTATAATATGTCAAAATATACCCAACCATCATATATATCTAAAACCAACATATTTTAAAAAATAAAAATTAATAATAAAAAGAACTTAACATATACTTCTTTAAAAAAGAGAAAGAAAAAAGAGAAATACAAATGGTCCACAAATATATGACAGATGTTCAATATCCTTAGCCATCAGGGAAATACAAACTAAAATTACACTGAAATTTTAACTCACTATAGTTAGAATGGCAATCATCAAGAGTACAAATAATAATAAATGTTGGTAAAGATGTGGGAGAAAATGTGCACTCAAACATTGTTGGTAGAACTGCAAATTAGTATAATCACTTTGCAAAGCGGCATGGAGATTTCTTGAAAGACTAGGAATGAAACCACCATATGATCCAGTTGTCCCAGTGCTTGGTATTTACCCAAAAGAACTAAAACCAGCATAATACAGTGACACAGACACATCAGTGTTTATAGCAGCGCAATTCACAATAGCCAAATTACGGAACTAGCTCAGGTATCCTTCAACAAATGAATGGATTAAAAACAGTGGTAAATATACACAATGGAGTTCTACTCAGCCATAAAGAAGAATGAAAATATGAAATTTTCTGTTAAATGGATGGAACTGGAGAACATCATGTTAAATAAAATACGACGGAATCTAAAAGTCAAGGGTCATATGTTTTCTCTCATATTTGGAAGCTTGAGCAAAATTGAGGAAGAAAAAAAGAGGTTGGGATATCTCTTGAAAATAGAAGGGAGACCAATGGAATAGGAGAAGTAGAGAAGGACTGGGGTAGTGATGGGAAAAGGATATAAATGCAAAATGAAATTGGCTAAGTTATGCTATGTACATATATGAATATGCCATAGATTGTATATGTCTATAAAGCACCAATTAAAAGGCAACAACTAAATGGAAGACTAGAAGAGTAGAAATGGGCTAATAGTGGGCAGGAAGAAGTGAGGGAAGGAGGAAGTACTGGGGATTGAAATGGAGCAAATTACTTTCCATGCATGTATATCAAAATGAACTCTGATATTATATATATCTATAGATAGTAATAAAACATCCATTATAATATCTACAGTTTATTGAGTAATTATTGCATGCTTTCTACTGTGCTGCCATCTGATGTGCTATAGTTTATGCAATCCTCACAGCAGCATATGGGGTAGATAGTGTTATTTTCCCTATTTACAAGTGATATAATACAGACCATGGGAGGTTAAATAAATTTTATGCATTCCATAAAATACATTAATATACATACATATATTTGTACTCACATATATATTTCTATTCATAGTTATGAAAAAAGTTGGCAGGCTTTTATACACAATAATTAACTAGTTTGATTTATTTTTATCCAGTTTCCACCTGATGAATTCTAGCAATTTAGCTCATTAAATGAATTAATCTTGTATTCATGATATTAAATTATATTTAATTTGTCAATAAATCTCTACCTAGGTTATATTTATAATTACAAAATAAGCAGAGTAAACCTAGCCTGATATATTTTCATCATGTGATTCACTTGATTTGTGATGCACAAATCAACGTGATCCATGCTGTCAGTTTAGAATGGATATGATGTTCCCTGCCCCATTTCCCTGCAGTGAATGTTGAATATGATAAACATCTTTCAATGTTCCTATACTTTTATCATTGTAATCTTGCTCTCAATGAGAACATAATGTTTCATCAAAGAAATGTTTTAATAAGATGCTATCTTTAAAAAATGCCCCATAGCATTATAATGCTACTTCTGCCATTATAATTTCTACCATATTATTAAATAGCAAGAAGAATTACTTCCCCAATCATCGTAAAAATACTTCCACACACAACTACAGGTTCTAGAATGTGCACTGTACTGATATGTGTGTGAGGGATGTGTGTGTAGGTGTGTGTGTCTTTTGTTTCAAATCTCATCATGCAATGTAATAAACAGGGTTTCTACAAGCAGAGACTATCATAGTAGAAATATTTCATTTAAAATTTAGTTTTGTGTTACTACAGTACCAAATATTTGGAGATTTTGCTGAGGATAGTGGCCTGTTGAGAGACAGACTTCAAAAGCATTATCTAGATTCACACAATTTAATGGATTAATCATTTGCTTATGCTTGCTAGAATTGTTATCACAGTAAAATCACACACACACACACACACACACACACACACATAAACAAAGTAAGTGTATGCTCTTAAAATTAGAGTCATAAAGTAAAAAACTAAGTTATTTCAGTTTCTTTGCCTCAAATTGGTGACCCTGTCTCCATTGAAAGAAAAAAAATCTTCAAATATTAACTAAAACATGTTTGTATTGTTGAAATTTGAACATAGAAGAGTTGAATGGTGGTTCTCTGTATTGATTAAAAATCAATTTAATGCAAATGTTTTCAAAAGAAAACAAACCTCAATATAAACAACTATTTAAGCCCAAAATGGAAAACTGAAAAAAGAACACCAAGTACAAAAAATTTAAAGATACACATTACGATGTTGAATCAATACGGTCAGAAAATTTAAACATGATAAATTATATTATGGAAGTATAATTTTAACAATCTGCTAGAAAGGAAATTTAAAAATTAGTAGAAATAGCATATGAAGGAGGTGCATTGCTAATTTT
The DNA here is from genome assembly GCA_004024805.1 of Geosciurus inauris. Lineage (NCBI taxonomy): Eukaryota > Metazoa > Chordata > Mammalia > Rodentia > Sciuridae > Geosciurus > Geosciurus inauris. The sequence continues at coordinate 14,022 of PVHX01009863.1, forward strand.
TACTCTCCATATTTGAAATTATTAATCTAAGTTTCTTTGAGTCAACTGATATGCATAAAAGCTTGTGAATTAAGGTTAAAGGGAGAGTATTTCACATCCAGGGAAAGAAACAAGTAAATCCATACAAGATAAGGCAAAACAATTGCTTTCATCTTACTTGTCTTGAGAGGCTGAGGCAGGAGGATTGGAAGTTCAAAACCAGCCTCTGCAATTTAGTGAGCCCCAACCAGTTTACTGGGACTCTGTCGCAAAATAAAAAAGTAATAAGGGGTGGGGATGTGCTCAATGGTTAAGTACCCATGGGTTCAATCACTGGTATCAAAAAAAGAAAAGGAAAAAAAAACAAAGGTATGTGTGTGGAGGGAAGTTGAGGATGTCATTCAGTTGCAGAACAATACTGAGTTTAATGTTCAATCCCTAGTACCACAAAAATAATTAAATAATAAATATATACATTAAATACGAAAGCCAACAGGCAGTTTAGTGTTGCTATAGTGCAACACAAATAAAAGCCCATCAGATATAAAGTGGAATATTTAAAGCACTGCAGAAGATAATATATCCATGCACACACCTTTAATCAAGTTGGCAACATTTATTGAAATTTAGAAAAATCACTTCCATACCTGCAAAAGACTTTTATAAAATGCATATTACTGTAAGTGCCTATTCAAGTTCAGATTCAGTAACTGAATTCTTTTCTGTTTCACTTTCCTTTGTATGAATAGAACAGATTATGTCTAATTGAAAACTCTAGTCAGAAAGCAATCAGGCTGACATGATTAATAACAGGCATTTCTATCAAAGCATCATTATGAACTAAATTAAAATTATATTTCTGTGCTAACTATGAAATCTGCTGTAATCAAATGTACAATTCTTTTTAAATTGGAGGTAAAAGTAAGAAAAACATGCCTTTCTTTGATGTGAGCTTACATTTAAGTAAATATGTTTCAAATTTGTTATTTTTATATTTTAATATATTGTTTTAAATGAGGAACATAAAATTGAACAAATTGGTGATAAGAAGAGACACTTTTTCTCTAATCTATTGGATGAACTAGCAAATAATACATATTTTCTGGAAGAAAATCGGGAGTCAGGAACTTCCTATGGCTTAAAATTATAGACTCAATGGTAGGACTCATTACAAAAAATTATCAGGTCCACTTACTGGAGGGAGCTAGAATATTTTTTCTTATGTGATATTTTATTTACCCTCTCTTCAAAACACGTTGCCAACTATTTAATAGATACAGAACATAATGGTAATAATATCATAATAAAGGCCAAGATTCAGATTGTAACTTAACAGGCATAAACATCCCACATAACATTTACACATAACATATGTTCAGATCTAGAATGTTCTCTTTTGCCCTTAATTACAGAGATGGACAGCGCAGTGGGCAATTAACTGTCCATCAGTTTCCTTTGCACTCTTTCCATCTAACAGCAGTGGTCCAGTTTGGAAAGTTAGCTTGCCCAACAGCATTCCACAGACGGGGTTGCCCAAAAAGACAGATTCTCAGGTGGGACAAGCCCTTCAAGCCTTAGAGGAACTACTGGCAGAATATTGCTAGAATAAGAAGAACAAAAAGTAAGAAAAAAAATCAAACAAGAAGGGCGAAACAAACAAAAAAAAGAGAGGACTATTTAGCATTAGAAAGAACATTCTGAGTAATAACAACAAAAGTCAAAATAACCCACCTCTGGACTTTTCAGTTTCTTTAATTATTTAAATGTTTTTAGGGGGATTTCTTGTTATTTTAAACTCAAAGTTTTCAATGCTAGTCAATAACTGCATTTATCAAATGTTTTGTGTGTGTGTGTGTGTGTGTGTGTGTGTATGTGTATGAGTGCAAAAGGATATTGATAATTATTGCTTTTTATCTATGCATCTTTCTTTCTCCACTCATTAAGGTTAAGGTTCATGTGGATTTGTTTCATTTAAAAATTTATTCCAGGAAGTAGGAGTCAAGTGTGGCATTTTATAGGTATCCAATAAATAGTTGTAGGAAAAATTGGTAAGCAATAGTTTTTGAGTTACATTTCTATAATAGTTACATTTCTATAATATAGGTATATATTATATCTAACTATATTATATAGTTATAATATTATATAGTTATATATTATATCTAACTATAATATATCTATATATTATATCTATTATATCTATAATTTAGTTACATTTATACAATATAGTTACATTTCTATAATTGCAGAATAAACAAAAATTTCTGTATTCAAGAAGTTTTCACTTATAATCTCCAACAATATGTTGTAAATTGCAATAAATTCTAATGTTTCGATGCCTTGTTCATTTTGCTTGTTTTAAAAACATTTAGGAATATGTATATTTCTTATATTTTTAAAGAGATTATCTCGCTCGTATTAACTATTGACCATTCTTCTGTAAAAGTCTTTTGTTGGTTGAATTTAGTATAATAGAATTCAAATTCTTGTTTGAGCAGATTTTAAAAACCCAGCAGTTAGCTTGCTTTTTGCTTGCTATGTTTTGTTGATCTCTACTGAATATTGATTTTCACATTAAACTGCATTTTCTATTTGTTGTTATTGAAAGCATTACTAAATGAACTGACTTAGAGGGACATAAATTCAAATGAACAATTAAGTAGCTCTACTAATTGGCTTTTTTAAGTGTCAGCTGCTTCTTTCATAAAACTCTGGGGACGACTCACTTGTCTCCTTGTGAGCAAGAAGTACAAAGAAACAGTATTTTATAATTGCCTGTGACAGTCTTCTTTAATAAGCTCTTAACAACAGCTTTTAAGCCCTCTATTTCTATGAGTAACAGCTTTTGATAAGCCTTTACTCATGAGTGATAGGACCAACTAGGCAATATATAAAAATGATATTGTGGTATACAGTGAGATTCATGTAAACTTCTGTATCTGGCCCACCATTTTTACTGGTAAATGTCCCCTCTGATAAAGGCTGTGCTGAGTACCCTGACTGCTCATAACTGTGATGAATGTTTCACAAATAAAATTTGCAGATGCAGCTTATGTTCTCTACAGACTTTCATGTAAAACAGGCCCTCGGCAAAATACAGGACAAAGATAACAGAAAAACAAGGAAATGAAAAATATGTTTGGAACAAATTCAGGATAACACCACTTTAATGCATGAAGACCAGACTCAAGATAAATACATAAGTGTGTAGTTCAAAGGAAATTATCACATACATTCTAAGATATTTTGCTAAAAGTTAAAAAATTAACATGGGCTAGATATTCAGGAGAGTTTCTCATGGTCAGATTTCAGTCATTATCTTAACAGTAGAAGTCAGCAATACTGTAGAGACATTCAGGTTGGATTTAATTGTGATAGTCATGTAGGACTTGATTAAAATATTTTCAGCTGGAGGAACCAATTTTAAAAGCCCTCCATAATTGCTACTTCCTACTTCTTATCAAAACACTTGACCTATGCCTTTATTGTGGTATGTAATGTTTCCAACTGTGCCATTATGTATTTGCATTTCTATCTCTTGCACTGGAAAACAAACATAATGCAAAGGTAAAGGGTATATATCTAATTCATTTTCTTTTCTGTCAAAGCACATATTAGGTGTTCAGTAAATGATGATGGAAAGTAATATTTTTGTAATAAAAATAATAAATGTTATTAATGCAATTGAGGAAAGACATAATTTATCCCTTGGTTGAACATTTGGTAAATATATCTGGGATTGTTCTGATGTTAACACTTTTTTATGACATCTCACAAATTGTAAAAGTTCAGCAATAAAGTTTATCACCACTGAAATGAGCGCCATGGCACATGCCTGTAATTCCAGTTACTTGGGAATATAAGGCAGGAGGATTGCAAGTTCAAGGTCAGCCTGGACAATTTAGGATGATCTTGTCTAAAAATAAAACTAAAAAAAAAAAAAAAAGACTGAGAATGTAACTCAGCGGTAAATTGGCCTTGGATTTAATTTCCAAAACAAAAACAAAAAGCAAAACAAAAAATATATATCACTATTATATATATATACTACAATGGCAGGTATACTACTCCAGAATTGAAGAACAAATAGTGCTATTACAACTTGTAAAACTGTAAAATTATTCTTGTTTATTTTTGAGGTGTTGGAATTACTTCTAGAAACATCCATAGATTCCAGCCATATCTTTGTCTTTCTCTCTTGCTATATTTACCTCACCATCCCATCCATTACGCAATCTGTGTTTTCAAGAAATACTCTTTTTTTTTTTTTTTTTAAATATTTTTTTCTTTAGTTGTAGATGGACACGATGTCTTTATTTTATTGCTTTGTATGTGGTGCTGAGGATCGAACCCAGGGCCTCACGCATGCGAGGCAAGCGCTCTACCGCTGAGCCACAATCCCAGCCCTTCAAGAAATACTCTTTTCTAGCCACACGGCACTATCTTGATGGGCCACTACTTTTGCTGCTTGGCTTTCTGAAATATTAGTATTGATGGAAACCTTATTCTTTAACCTGTGCTTGAGGGTTCATATAATATGAACCTTAGAGCCTGAACTCATGCATAAGAAGCTATTTAAAAAACAAACAATTGTTGCCTCTACATAAAAAGGAGGCAGAAATAACCTGTCAGTCCTGCCTATTTAGAGTACAGGGAAATAAAATATAGAAAAGAAAGAGTTCCTGCATTTCCATACCAAATTATCTAGTCATAACACAAGAAATATCCTACAAAGGGTAATCAGAAACAAAAAATAAGCATTGTTTTGTCTATAAAACTTACAATTCATAACAAGCAATTGCATATTTGACTTCATTATTGCTTTGTGTAAATATATGCCCATATGTTTATGATTTATTAACTAAGCGACAACTATAAAATGAAAAACACAATTTAGTAAGTACCAAGTTTTAAACTCTTATATTAATTACTTTAGATGTATTCAACAATTTAATGTTAATACTACCAATAACTCTTGGAGAGATGTACAATAATACTTTCTATATGTGAGAATATATGCAAATAACATTATGCCCATGCCAGTTGCTTTAAGTATTTTTAACACATTTATATATTGTAGCTATGTTTTTGCTTACATAGCTGCTAATGTACAATGCTGTTTATTTCTCTCCCTATGCACATATTCTGATGGGCAAGTTGTACCAAAACATACCCACCACTCATCTGGTTTACTAATCCTGAGTGTACGATAACCTGTCAAGATCTTTGAGAATGAGACACACAAGGACGACACCCCTGGTGCTTGATCTGTAGAACTTTTTGTCCTGAACTGCAGGTTTGCAGATTTTCCTCAGCTCAGTTGCAAATACCAAAATTCCCTTTTTAGTGAAGTCAACTTTTGGCCTGAGCAATTTATAATTTCATCTTTTCTCCCACTCTTCCAATAATTTCCTAGCAAAGGACAATTAGTGTTAGGGACAGCAAGACACATAAATATTCCCAACTGGTGTCTAATTAGAAGTTAAATCATTCCTCAAATACAGGGACACCAATAAAAGTGTAAAATTCTATATTAAAACTTAAAAGTAGTCAGGCACAGTAGTGCACACCTGTAATTCCAGCAGCTCAGGAGGCTGAAGCAGGAGGATCAGGAGTTCAAAGCCATCCTCAGCAAAAGTGAGGTGCTAAGCAACTCAGTGAAATCCTGTCTCAAAAAAATCCAAACCAAAGCAAACAAAAAAACACTTCAAGGCTTTAACTACACGTGACAAAGTTTTTTGGGTTTTTTGTTTTTGTTTTTGTTTTTTTGTGGAGTGCTACAGGTAATAAGTTTTGCCTTATGCACTAAATAATTTGATAGGCATGGTATAGATAATATTTAAAATGACTAACATTGAAATGTTCAACATCACTAGCAGTTAGAAAAATTCAAAGTAAAAGTACACTGAGATTTGATCTCACTCCAGTCGGAATGGTAATTATCAAGAATAAGAGTAACAATAAATGTTGGCGAGGATGTGGGGAAAAAGACACACTCATACTTTACTGGTGGGACTGCAAATTGGTGTAACCACTATGGAAAGCAGTATGGAGATACCTTAGAAAACTTCAAAAGAGAACCATTTCTCGGCATATACCCAAAGGACTTAAAATCTGCATACTGTAATGACATGGCCACATCAATGTTCATAGCAGTTCAATTCTCAACAGTTAAACTATGGAACCAACTCAGGTGCCCTAAACTGATGAATAGATAAAGAAAATGTGGTACATATATACAATGGAATATTATTCATCCATAAAAAATAAAATTATGACATTTGCCAGTAAATTGATGAAACTGGAGACTATTATGCTAAGTGAAATAAGCCAATCCCCAAAAACCAAAGGCTGAATGTTCTCTCTGATATGTGGATGCTGACTCACAATAGGCAAGGGGATGGAAGGAGTGGAGGTTCATGGAATTAGGAAGGTATGGGGGAAAGGAAGAGGGATAGGAATGGGAAAGACAGTAGAATGAATTGGACATAACTTCCCTATGTTCATATATGAATTTGCAACTATTGGAACTCCACATCATGTACAACCACAAGAACGGAAAGTTATGCTCCATTTATATATGATATATTAAAATACATTCTAGGGTCATGTATAACTAAAGAACAAATAAAAATTAAAAATAGGGCTGGGGTTGTAGCCTAGTGGTAGAGCATTTGCCTAGCATATGCGAAGCACTGGGTTTGATCCTGAGTACTGCATATAAATAAATAAATAAAATAAAGGGATTGTGTTCAACTACAACTAATTATATATATATATATATGTACATATATACATATATATAAACTAAAAATAATTTAAATAAATAAAATAAAATGACTAACATTGAAATAATTTGTCTCCTTTCCCTAGAAAATTTTATAATCAAAATCCAAATAATATTTAAATAAATTATGGTGCATCCATACAGAGAATATTATGTATCAAACAGAATGTGACATATTCATACATACTAACAACCAAGAAACCACCAAAACATACCAAAATCCCATTTATATAAATATTCATAAACCTATTTACACATGGGAATGAACATAAATGAATAATAAATGTTCTGGAAAGATTTTCTAACAGAGAAACCAGGTGAGAGTCAATGTTAACTTTTCTCTTGACTTTTAAAAATTGTTTCAACTTTTACCAAAAAAATGTAAAAATGAACTAGAAAAATATTCGACTTTACTTTTATTTTTTAGCTTAAGGTTATTCTCTGAAGCTTTAATTCCTTAAGCTTCATGTTACTTTTTAGTTTGTCTCAAAACTGAATCACAACACATTTGATATTTTAGTACAGTTTTGGAAAGAAAGTTTATCCTCCTAAATACCAAAGAACATTTAGCGTATATCCAGACTATACTCTTCCACCTCACACACAGTAAACATCCTCTAATGATTTCTTGCTTAGGTAAGCTATTAACATTCATGGAAAGTCTATTACTGGACTTGATTACCTTGTGTATCAAAGTGACAGATCTACAGCCACTGTGACAATATTTCAGTTCACAAGCACCCATGGCCAATTAATCCCTTATGAATCGGACCAGAGTTAGCCAGTTGTGACAGCTTTGGAAATGTGTCAGCTCTCCTTGATAAAGGACATCGCAGTATTTAAACTCACATCAATGAGTATCTGCAAAGACCCCTTCACACAGTGACTTCAGGGCTATTTTAAAAGGAGGAAAGTTTAGAAGTTCACAACAGAATGCAGAGATCAACAGAGCACAGACCTTATTAAAATGGGGCTCTGAGGCTAATTTCTTCTTTATTTAAAAACTTGGAACTAAAAACTTTATTGTAAGAAAATTATTAGCTATTGAGTGATGTTTTAAAAGTTAGCAACATAGTCTTAAGTATACCCTGAATAAACAAAGTACCTAATTCAACTTCTCTCTTGCCATGACAGGTGCAAGGACTCTCAAATTGAGCAAACAAATGTTCCATGAGTTTTATTCAAGGTTCCATACCCTCTATGCAAATGAATGATTCTCCTGCACAGAAATAATGATATTCCTTTTACTGTTTTTCACTTTTACCAAAGTACTAAAGCACAATAAAGAACAAATTAATTCCAGTGTATTTTTATCCACTAAGTAAATAAAAAAAACAAATCATTAAACAACACTGTTTGATAAATAATTCATGAATGTTATCAGCTAATAATATGATAGAAGAACTGCCATTAGATGAAATTTAAATGGTTGTTAATCAGTGAAATCATGAAAATGTCCACCCTCCTTTTAATAGTGAATGCAGAAAAAAATAAATATATTCAAATTTATTTCCTGTCACTTATAATAGACAAATTGAAATTTAAATATCATTGAATAGAAAGTTTTATGCATGTATTTCATAACCAGAGAATGACACTAAATTCCCATTAACTTTTGTAATATATAATAGGCAACTTAATTTTGCAATTTGAAGTTGAACATTAAAAATTTCCCTCTAGGATTAATATAAATTTCAATAAAAACCTTACAACTCTTCCTGTATTCTGTGGGCATAATGGTAGAACACTGATTACATATCCTCTAAAAACATACTCTACAACTAACAGATATTGAGTATAGTGATCACATTGCTTTATAGGAATCGTTTCTAATATAATATTTGGACCTATTTATACCAAAGCACTTACTCATTTTTCATCTAAAATTCAAATGTTATTGAAGGCCCTGTTTTCTTATCTGCTAAATCCAGCAAATTGAATAATTTCAACTAATTGTAAACAGTATCAGAATCTCAAGTGTATTTGACAGAATGTGGTTTCAAAGTTTTTTGGTCTTTTTGGTTATTTCCCAAATATTTGATGTCAAATAAAGGTCAGAAGAGGTTGAGGGGTACTGAAGATAAAATGCAAGAACATTCAATCATTCATATAAACTATTATTTTCACAGAGTAATGCCTTAATCATCAATTTTTATCCATTAATGTAATTAGTATAATTAAAGATAATTATTCTGTCACAGACTTTCATGGTCTTCCCTAATTTATTATATAATTGCAATAATTTTGGTCAGCTAGAAAGGAATGACTTAAGAATTCACAAAAATTCACATTAAACTTATATAATAAATTTATGTAAAGCATATATGTGATATCATTACTATTATGTTAAAATGCTCCCAGATGATTTAGCAATATTTAAAAAAATGTTGACCTATTCACTAAACAACTTAAATGTTTACTAACCTCTAGAAAACAAGCTTTGTTTTGATGAAAAATCAAATAATTACTCCAAAACACCTATAGGATGCTATTATGTCATATTTTGATATACCTCTACAATGTCTTGTGCTGAATTTTCAACATTTCTAATCTATACATATTTGCAATTTACCAGGGATAAGGAATAGAATGGCCCATCAGTGGTTATCTGGAAGAGCCTGCCTTTGCAGCTGCAGAAGAGAGCCAAACTGCACCAATTTCTCTAACTGTGATAAGAGTCCCATGCCAACAGATTTTTCAGTAGACTGATCTATGTAATGGAAAGCTTTCCTCAGGTGAAAGCTGATGGTGTGAAGGGATGCCAAATAGATGTGAATGTCACACTGACATGAAACCTGAAAGCTCTTGGTTTTCAGCATGGAAAAGCTTTATTTATGAAAGAGATTGCATAGATATATATACATACTAAATGCTGAGTACTTTGAATTATTAAAAATATCTAATGTGAATTTTTGTGAATTCTTAAGTCATTTCTTTCTAGATGGCCAATAATTCTGGCAGTGAAATTTATTAACTAGGGGAGACAAAATCATAAATAAATCTCCATGAACCTCACTATAAATCTCAACTATAAATTGGACACATTATGACTAATCCATCTCAACTATAAATTGGACACATTATGACTAATCCAATTATATGTGTGATCTAAATATGTCATTCTAAGTTATTTATTATATACATAGCTTAAGTAATTATTTCTTATGGACAGTGTATTTTCAAACCATGAAAAAATAGTAGCATTGAGGAGAGGATATTGGAAGATGAGTCCCTGTGTATCTCCTACCTTTCTTTTTGTGAGTAGAGACAATAATGTTCATCATTGTGTATTATATGTTCAAGAAGTTTGTATAGCACAGCAAAAGCCTTGGGAGATATAGGGCAAGAAATTTTATTGTCTAGTAAATAAAGAAAATATTTCCCTCTAGGGAAAAGTAGCTTGAAGTCTCCTTTTAAAATATGTTTCCTAAGCTCAGCGTTCCTCAGATGTGACAAAAATCCACAATGCACTTAACCTCCTTCAAGGGCCTGAGGGACTTGGTGGACAAGGGATCAGATGTGAATATGTAGGTCCTACTGCTGGCTGTTCTTGTATATTAAAGAAGCTTCCTCCAACCCAGGAGTATTAGTCATCTGAGAACTTCGCGAAACTCTGGCAGGCTATCCGAGCATGAAAAACAGTGAAAATATCAGGCTTTTCACAATTCTTGGTAGGACACTTATAATACCTTGAATACAGTGACAAGATATGTTGTCAGAGCTCGTCAATGTATTCTAAAAGTTTTAGATGTTTTCAGTAATAATACTTTCCCCTTTTCATGCAAAGAATTTAAAATAAAGTCTTCTTTAGAGATTAGGTTGTGTCATTTGCTGTTAGTGTCATTACTACACAACGTATCAAACTCTACCCCCAGTTAAATCCAGCCGATTTCTTGTTTATAAATAAGCCATATAGCAGAGCATAAGCTCCATGAGAGAAGCTGCTCTCTTTCCTGCTCCAGAATAAGGAGCAATAGTACCAAGCAGACAAAAGGCACATTATGAATATTTATTCATACAATAGTGAGTTTTGAGCCAGTATGGTAATAGATCACAAACCAATACCTCTACTTTGAATTATTGTACAGAACAAAATGATATCTCTGCAGATTTTATTTTTCAAAATTAACTATCCTAATGATATTATGATTCAGCTCACACTAAAGAGTATATTTGAAAATAGGTATTTTGAAATGGTTATCTAATTTTAAAATGCACATTCACATTTCTAAGTTGCAGGACCTACTTATGGCAATGGTCCTGAACATCATTTTCACAATGCTTTAACAAGTATCACTGAATCATTCTCCTCTAAGAATATTCCCAGTCCAAGTTAGAATCTTGTCAACAATTATATCAGGAAAACATTGGTGAGATAGAGCAATATCTCAGAGCAGAAAGAAAGGGAACTCAGCAAAAGCGCAATACCCTCATCACAATAAGTGTTACATGACGAAAGGAAAGAATTACCTGTGAATATCCTGTATTAGGTACACATATTCCCTGAAACAAATCTTCACACTGAAACTATTTTGTATATTATGAATAAATAAACAGATAATTGGGAACTCTGGGCTGCATTGTGAAAGAAAGCAATTAATGTACCATGTGACAATGAAGGTAAGGAAGAAGTCTGTGATGCTGGATTTGAACTTCAAATTGTTCAACAGAATACACAATCACTTCTGTGCAGCTCAGGAGTTCTTTGAAGTTACTTTTATCCTTAGAACATACCTATCCTACTGTTTTCCATTGACGATTCTTAAGGAATTTAAACAAGCTGGGCGTAGTGGCACATGCTTATAATCCCAGTGCCTCAGGAGCTGAGGGAGGATTGCAGGTTTGAAGCCCGCCTCAGCATCTTAGGGAGGCTCTAAGCAACTTAGTGAGACTCTCTTTCAGAAGAAAAAATAAAAAGAGCTGGAAACATGGCTTTGTGGTTAAGCATGCCCGGGGTCAATTCTTGGTATCAAAAAAAAAAAAAAAATTAAAATGATATGAAGATCAGTGGAAGAGAATGAGGAGGCACAGAGACAAACCCACACAGAAATAGTCACCATCTGAAACTTGACAAATGTGCAGAAAACATTCATTGGAGAAAAGACAGGCTTTTTAACAAATGCTGCTGAGTTAACTGCTAATCCATATAGAGAAGAATGAAACTAGATGTTTATCTACTTCCTGCATAAAGTCAACTCAAAGTGGATCAACAACCTAAGAATAAGACCAGAGACTTAACAATTGCTAGAAGAAAACTTAAACACTCCAACATAAAGGTGCAGGCATCAATTTCCTTGATAAATTTCCTAAATCTCAAGAAATAAACCCAAAAATCAGTAATCATGATGTTATCAAATTTAAAAGCTTCTACACAGCAAAGGAAAAAATTAAGAGCATGAAAAACGAGCATTCAGAATGGGAGAAGATTTTTGCCAGCTATTCTTTTGACAGAATTAATATTTAGAATACATAAAGAATTTAAAAACTTAACAGCAAAACCAAATAACCCAATTAATAATTAGATAAATGAACTAAACATACATTTCTCAAAAGAAGAAATAAAAATGGCCAACAAATATATTAAAAATGATCTACATGCATAGCTGTCAGGTAAATGTTAATTGAAACACTGAGATTTTTGTCTTACCTTGGTTAGAATGGCAAGCATAAAGGATATCAATATAATAGATGCTGGCAAGGATGTGGGAAGAATGGCACACTCGTACATTGCTGGTAGGACTGCAAATGAATACAATCATTATGGGAATCAGTATGGAGTTTCCTAGAAAGCATAGGAATGGAACCACAATATAACCAAACTATTAGGAGAAATACCTAAAATCAGCATATTATAGTGATTCAGCCACATAACTGTTTATATTGGCACAATTCACAATAGCCAAGTTATGCAACCAGCCAGGTACCCACCAATGGATGAATGGATCAAAAAAATGTGGTATATAAACACAATGGAGTTCTACTCAGCCATAAAGAAAAATGAAATTGTGTCATTTGCTGGTTCGATGGGTGGAACTAGAAATCACACTAAGTGAAATAAGTGAGACCTAAAAGGTCAAGGGTTGAGGTTTACTCTCATACATGTTAATTAGAGAAAAATTAAATAAAAAAGGTGAATCACATGAAAATAGAAGGGAGAACAGCAGAGGACAGAGATGGAGGGTGAAGGAGGTAGAAAGGGAAAGGGAGGGACTGCAGAATAAAACCAACCAAATTATGCAATGTGCACATATAAATACAAAAATGAATCCAACTTTCATGTATAATTATAATGCACCAATAAATAGAAGGAAAAAAATCCTTGAAGAATTGACACCCCAATAGAAATAAGCATACCTAGTGCTCTGGTATTAGTTTCTAATATTTCCTTGGAGAAATAGTGGATGCCAGGTCTGACAGGAAAAGTATAAGAAAGACATTTTGTTTTATTAGAAAGCCAGTAAATGCTTAAAGACAAGGGATAATGTATAAAAATGGGAAAAGGAACCAGTTTGAAAGCTGCCCCTATCATATACACACACTTAAATTTGAGACTTTGGAAAAAAATATTCACAGAAATGTCAGATGACTACTTATATGTGTGTGTGTGTGTGTGTGTGTATGTGTGATTATGTGTGTACACACACACACACCCGGCTAGAAGCATTCACATTGCTCTTCATAGATTCCAAATTAAGTCAGAAAAAGACCCCAGTAGATACTGGGAGAAAGTACTGTACAGACTCTAAAGTATTACCCAAGAGATTTCATTTCTTTTCTTTTCTTTTCTTTCTTTCTTATTTTTTCTTTGAACATTTTTTATTTGTTCTATTTAGATGTACGTGACAGTAGAGCATATTTTGACATATTATACACATAGAGAATATAACCTATTCTAATTAGGATCCCATTTTTGTGGTTGATGTGGAGTTTCACTAGTCATGTATTCATATTGAACATAGGAAAGTTACAAACATATCTACTAGTCAGTCTGTTCAGCTAAGTGACCATACAATTTAATAGTAGAATAAATTATTGTAACATTTACTGATAGGATGTTCAAATAAGTGTAAACCATCACTAAACTAGCTGTCTGGCCAAAAGAAATCCAACATGAATGTGCACATGAGAAAATCATCATCTATATTTCAGTATGTAATATTTTACAAGGACACTAGCTTGGACTCATCAAAAAATGTCAATGGCATGAAAAGTTAATGTGGCAGAGGTGGGGGATCTCTGCTCTAGATTAAAAAAGCTTAATGATGCATTAACCAATGGAATGCTTGCACTTTGATTAAATCCTGAACCAAATCAAGAAAAATTATTAACAACAAAAATTGAATATAGATTAAAAATTAGATAATGTTGAGACTATTGTACATGTTGATGAACAATACTCATGTTGCTGATATGTAATAGAATATCCCTTTTCTTATGAAATATGTGTTAAAATGTTTAGGGATAATGAATCCTGATCTTTGCAGCTTACCGTTAAATGGTATAGCAGCAAATGTGTTGAAATATTAAAGAATGGTGAAGGATGCCCAGTGTACTACGTTTTTAAATTTCCAAGAAATTACTTTGAAAACATGATGGAATGATAATAATGTTAAAACTGCCTAAAAGAAGCAGATATGTGCCAAGTATGTAAAAATTTACTTCTGGTATGATGGCCCAGATCTCATAATTCTGATGAGTTCCTATGATTCAGTTTTTCCTACACTTTAAGTAAGCAATGCCCTAGCTTATTTTTGTGTCCTGGAATTGATTTCCCTCTACGCTCCCTAGGTACTCAATGGAACAATAAATATCCAAGCCTTATTTTTTAAAATGCCTGGGATATATTTAAAAATTTTTTGAAATATAAGATTATAAAATAAGTAGAATAAGATTTTTAATCAAAGTGACAAATATTTTGAAGCTTTTGGAAGTATTAGCTTTAGTAATATAAAATATAAATATATAAAACATTTTATTTTTTCCTAAGCTGTAGAGATGAGGCCTAGACAGACTCATAACTAGATGCCTGAAATATAATTTAATTCTACTGCTGTGAAACTAAATTCATTTTATCCTTTATCTATTCACATACAAGTGACACTCTCTTGTGGCAGAGAATTCCAGAGAATGGAAAGGCAGATAAGTAGACAGCACAAATATATTATCCCTTCACATATCCTACAGGGAAGACAGGTATGCCACAATGAAGTACCAGATACACATAAAACAATCAAACAGGCAATATAAAATCATAATTATCCAAAAAGCCCCAGTAAACAAGAGTATTTTGTGATAGGATAAAAGCAAACAGAAATGGCAAGACTGGGAAGAAAGCCATGTGAAATCAGTTATGAAACAAATACCTTTGCTCATACAGTCAAAATCTCACTTGTGACCTAGCCTGCAGAAAGTAAACACACACACACACACACAAAGTATTTAATCTTGGAGGAGAGATGATGCAAGGATATCACTTATTGACCAAATCCTGCATACAATACTCATATTTTTAAATAATCCTATTAAATATGGAAAAAGCTATTACATGATTTACTTGTAACAGTTTAACAAGGCTGTATATATCATTCTGAAAAACAAAAACTAACTTAGGGGAACTTATTTGTTTATTTATTACAATTTTTTAAACAATAAGCTTCTTAAGTTTATGGAATTTGAAATTTAGCTTCAAAATGTGAGGCATCTAGCAGAATTCCTGACTTATACAAAATAAATAAGTATTTGTTTAATCAAAAAATTAATAGTAATTTATCTGGTTTTACCAACAGGATTTTTATTAAGCTCAAATTATTTTAATAGCTAAGGAGGTTTTAAAGAGAATCACAGTAGAGAAAAAAACTTTGAAAACAATATAAGTTCTTCTAAATAATAAATGTGGAGACTTTTCATGCTTAACAGCAGAAGAGAGCACAAGTATATTAAATGATATCATTGCTGTTTTATATTTAGATACTTCTCTTACTGTTCCTTCATAGAACTTTGAAGTTCCTCCTGTCAATAAGTTGAAACTTTCCCTGACCTTGAATCTGAAGCAGTCTTTGCTCTGTCTGGTGGTATTATGGGATGTGGCAGAATTGGTTGCAGTTTTAAAACCTAGGCCTCCAAGGCCTTACAGGACCCTCTCCTCTACTATCCATTTCCTCAGAATTTTCTCGCAGCAATATCAGGAAGCCCACAGTGTGAGGAATGTTAAGTGTTTCATTTATATTCTACTTAGTTCTATGTCAAATAAGTTTTTTTTTATTTTTTATTTTTTTTATTTCAAAGATGTCAGTCAGAAATCATTACTGAGAATGAATCCATTACTTCTTTATTCCAAGGTGCTGAGAGATTATAGAAAAGCCCTCATTCTTACTCATTAAAAGACTGTTTCATCCTTGTACCCTGATTTCATCAAGTAAGTTTTAATAGTTTGAAGACAATTGTTCATCAATCTAGAAAGTAGTTTCAGCAGACCCAAGGAAACAGAAAACCATAATTCCTGGAGAATAAGTATCATAGTTTCTCAATTTTATAGTCGATTTTATTCTAGTATTTGGGGAGACATTCTCTCAGATGAGATCAAATCAACAATCTACTTCTCTGCTTTCCAGAAAAAAAAATTGAGGGGCACTTTTTTCCTAATTTTGGATGATATTTTATTCAGAATCTTAATATATATCCTACACAGAACTGGAACTTCTAGTCACTAGAGAGAAAAGGGGATGTCAATAAGCTGTCCTGGTATACCTTATATCCACAGGCTGGTGCTGAGACATCTCTGGAACACAGGCTTCTTTAAAATTGACTTAAAGGAAGACTTGAGGCATTGTCCTTACTGACTCAATTTTATCCTTCTAATCTTCACCCTTTGAGTTATTTCTCCTTGCCACCTTCCTATAGGCAATCCTCTCATGCTGGGTGTGGAAATTACTCCCTAAGTCCTTGTACGAGCAGATCCCTGCAGGACCCCACAAGACCAGAAGTGCAAACAGACTACAGCCTGACCAAGACTGCTATGGATATACATACCTCTTGGCTTCCCACTTTTGTCTTTCCCATATAGAATCCCGAATCTCTCCTTAGACTAGAAAGACAATTTTCTAGACTAGTTATCTTCATGGTCTAGCCATTCAAATAAAATCCTTTCCTTCTTCACCACCGTTTTTCTCTTTATTTTAATTGGACTCTAAAATAGGCTAGGGATCAGATCTGGTTTGTTAACAGCCCCAGAGTCAGGTCTCTTTCAAAGGACTCTCATAATATTTCCAAATTCTATATAAGGGACTGCTGATAAAAGACTTCTTTAGGTCAGAGACTCTGCACCTAGATTTAGATTTAGATTCCTCCTCACCACTAGAACACAGCCAAAGTCCAAATAGTGGAATCCCAATTCTAGGTATGATATGCAGAATAAACTTCCTTTTTTAAGTGGTTTTAAAATTTTGTTTATTCTCTTTCCAGAGAGTAAGATTTTATTCCAGTGAGCACTAAGAATAGGCTGAGAATTAATAGGAATTTTAACTTGATCTACTTTACATTACAGTCATTCAAGACATCTATCTGACATGTTCTGATTTTGTAAAACTCATCAACATTTAATCTAATGTTCTCTAAAAGAAAACATTGAGTGAAAAAGAGGCTGCATCCCTCCCATGCCTGAGCTATTCAATGAAATTTATTTAGAGACTTTGTGAAGGGCAATACTTTTTTGTATTGTTTGAGATTCCATGCAGTGCCTTATAGTGATAATGAGCAGAAACAGCTGTTGATTTTCATTGCTTGTTTTAACACCAAGGAATGACTTAAGCAGTACAGAGAATAAAATTAGGATACAATATTTTAAATGTCTATTTAAAATATTTCTCCAAACTTATATTTTCTGTGGACTAGATAATCAAATGTTAAAAGAGGAAACATTTGAACAAGAATAGTAATCCTAACTGCTAGTTAATATGATGTAGTTTCTCTTCCAAGGCCTCATATCTCCCAGCAACCCTGCCCATCAAGGTCGAGAAGCACATGGCAAGAAGTCTTCATTGCCCACTGAACACACATGGCCTTATTTCAAGAGATTCCTGAGTAGGATTCACTATGTCTATAATAAAACTTCATAGAACACTTAGAGAGGGAGGAAGAAAAAGTGACTGCTGATCATTACTGTCTCTGTGCAATTGAACCATTTTTCTTGGTTCCAGTAGATCAGTCATTGACAGTATTCATTTAACAGATAGGAAAAATCCAAAATATTCCTCACAAATCAGACAAATATCCAGAAACTTCGTTGGCAGCATGATGAATATTAAGTTCTGATGATTATTTTTCCAGACCAAAAAAAAAATTAAGCATGAGTGAAATTTTAAACATAGTTGGATCCTCTCCCCACCCCCACCCCCCATTCCCCACTCCCACACACACCAGTCAACTGGTAGGTGGAAATAAGGCAGCAAAGAAATAATGAAAATAAATCTACTAAATAAAATTAACTCCTAATAAAGAATGAAGTAAGGCAAAAATATATTTAGGAAGCAAGGGAAACACAGATGGAGAAAGACAAATGATGATGGTAATGAGAATGAGAATGATGTGAATAAAAAATAATGAGAATAATAATGAATATCCCTTTGTATGATGATGTACTTCATCAAGGAATTCACAAGAGATTTCTCATATGAAAAATGGATCACAGATAAACAATTTATCTTGGGGAAAACTATGTGGATAATGGTGAGAAACCCAGATGACAGGAGAGAATGATGAGAGGAAAAGGAAAAAAATTTTCAAAAAAGTAGGAAATCAGTATGAACGTTATATTTGAGAACAACCTACTTCTACTTATTTGTGCTTATAAAAGGAAGAACTTAGCTGGGCGTGGTGGCACAGGCCTGTAATGTCAGCACTTTGGGAGGCTGAGACAGGAGAATCGCGAGTTCAAAGCCAGCCTCAGCAAGGGCGAGGCTCTAAGCAACTCAGTGAGACCCTGTCTCCACATAAAACACAAAATAGGGCTGGGGATGTGGCTCAGTGGTCAAGTACCCCTGAGTTCAATCCCCAGTACCCAAATAAATAAATAAATAAATAGTTGATCCTTAAAATTCATAGTTACTACACTTTTTGATTAAAAACAAATTTCTTTATACAACACATGACTCAAGTGGCCTTTGTTTGCAGGTATACTTGCACTTTAGCCACATTAAATCACCTGTTGTTCCTAAGCATACCATGCTCCTTGCATGTTTTTATGGCTTTGCACTCATTCATTCTTTCTTTCAAGGTTCATTTGTTGAACACTCTCTAGGCCAGAGGTCAAAGAAAAAATTCTGTGAAGTGTTACATAGTAAAAGATTCTGTACAACTACTATAACTACTCAATCCTGCTGCTATAAAAGGCAGCTGTAGAGAACCATAATGATTGACTATATTCCAATCAAACTTCATTTTTGAACACTAAAATTTAAATATCACATAGTTTACATTTTGCAAAATACCCTTATTCTTTTTCTAATAACCATTTGAAAATGTAAAAAGCATCCTGAAATAGTAGACAGTACACAGTTTGCAGGTTAAATAGGGCTAAAGAGGCCAGAGGTTGTTCAGCCCTTTTCCACAGTTATTACAATTTTTCAAAAATTTATTTTTTGTAATACATGGTCAGACATCCTTTTTTTTAAAATTTTAAGATGTATTTCAACTTTTATTTTCAATTTTCAATGTTAAATTTGCATACATATCACTGTATATCATATATATATATAGGAATACTCCTTGCTTCATCATATTTACATATTATATTTTCATATGACTCTCGCTTAATCATCCCTGTGTAGAGTCCTGTATAGTTATATATGTTTTCACAAATATTTTCATAAATATGTTCTTATGCATATAATTTTCCCATATTCATGTTAATTCTCTCACCCTAACCCTAAGTCAATACAAAATTTGATATCTCCCTTTACCTACCACTGTATCTAAACCTAACTAGACTTAAATCCAGGCACACCAATATGAATTTTAAAGTGTATTTCAACTTTTATTTTCAATTTGCAATGTTAAATTTGCATACATAACACAGTATATCATATATAGGGTTACTTCTTGCTTCCGCATTTATATATATATATATGTTTTAATATGACTCTCACATTACTCATCCATGTGTAACATCTTTTATATTTATGTTCTCACACATATTTCACAATTACATTCTTAAGAATATTTTACCATATTCATGTTAACTGTCTAACTCTAACCCTACCTAAGTCAGTACAAAATTTGATATTACTCTTTTTTTTCTTGATTTAGTTTTTTAAATTTTTTCCTACCTAGTAGAGTCCCTGGAATATATATCCAGTTAATTAAGACTAGCTGAAAGAATGCTCATATTTACATTGCTCTGGAATCCATACTTTTCAGATTCATAAAGGAATATACAGCCAAGAAATTAGTTAAAGATTATAGGATGGATTATTATTTAAGTTTCCCTCAAAATCTGAAAGCTCATGATTTTCTTAAATTACATATTTTTTTATTTTTTGCTTCATGTATATTTTATTACACCTATAATCTACATTTTAAAATTTAAGTATTTGAGATAGAAATATTACATTTGCTCAATTATCTTTATAGAGTTCTAATTTCCTTTCACTTCTAGTTATATAACAAATTTGCAACTCTATGCTACTATAATTTTTTTTATTGTACACAAATGGAGCACAACTTTTCATTTCTCTGGTTGTACATGATGTAGAGTCACACCGTATGTGCAGTCATATATATACCTAGGGCAATGATGCCCATCTCATTACACCATCTTTCCTGCCCCCATATCCCCACCTCTTCCCTCTCTTCCCTCCCCTTTTGCCAATCAAAGTTCCTCCATTCTTCCCATGCCCACCCCCATTATGGATCAGCATCCATTTATCAGAGAGAAAATTCGGCATTTGGTTTTTTGGGATTGACTTACTTCACTTAGTATGATATTCTCCAACTCCATCCATTTACCTGCAAATGCCATAATTTTATTCTCTTTTAATGCTGAGTAATATTCCATTGTATATATACACACCACAGTTTCTTTATCCAATCATCTATTGAAGGGCATCTACGTTGGTTTCACAGTTTAGCTATTGTGAATTGAGCTGTTATAAACATTGAAGTGGCTGTGTCACTGTAGTATGCTGTTTTTAAGTCCTTTGGGTATAGACTGAGGAGTGGGATAGTAGTGTCAAATGGTGGTTCTATTCCAAGTTTTCTAAGGAATCTCCATACAGCTTTCCAGACTGGTTGTACCAATTTGCAGTCTCACCAGCAATGTATGAGTGTGCCTTTTCCCCCACATCCTCGCCAACACGTATTGATGTTTGTGTTCTTGATAACTGCCATTCTGATCGGCGTGAGATGAAATCTTAGAGCAGTTTTGATTTGAATTTCTCTAATTGCTATAGATGCTGAAAATTGTTTTCATATGTCTGTTGATCAATTGTGTATCTTCTTCTGAGAAGTGTCTGTTCAGCTCCTTAGCCCATTTATTGATTGGGTTGGGTTTTTTTTTTTTTTTTGCTGTTGTTGTTGTTAAATTTTTTGGGTTCTTTATATTTCTTGGAGATTAGTGCTCTATCTGAGACATCCCTATTTTTTGCAGTAGTTTGTTTACAATATAACCATTATGGTACTTGTCTTTAGAGTTAGGATTTTTTTCAAACTATAAACACTTGAAAATATCAACTACTAAAAATATGTAGTCAAGCACATAAGATTCTGGAGCCAAGTTCCCACATTTGTTCTAGGAAAAGCAGATTACTATTTGATAAGGTGTATCTTATCAAATTCTTAAAAGCCTAAATAGCACAACAGAAAAATGTAATTTTGCATCCTGATTGTCTTCAGACTTGACATGTAACATTTTTCCTTCTCCAAGTTTTTAGCCTAGTGGTCTGACATACAGATAATGAACTTGTTAGCCTCCATAATTGCATCATTAAATTTCTTAATCTTTTTCCTTATATTCAAATCCTGTGGCTCTGTTTCTTTGGAAAACACTGATCTATTGCACACCATATCACTGCCATCCAGACCTTCCCATGTATGACCTTTGAAAAGATACTTGAGGTGCATCTTAATTTTTTATATTTTAAAAAATGAAGGTAATAAAAACCCACATATCAGAGAATTTTTTGAAGTATGCATTACCAATAAATTTTTTTTGATAGTTTATGGTGCTAACCTAAATTTGATGAACTTTTAAAAATAGTGTGGTGGCAAGTGAGAACCTTTAGAAAAAATTATACTGAGCAATCTTTTATCCTCAGTTTGTCTAATGTAGAACCTGATGCACAATTGGTACTCATAAACATTTTTATGTTGAATGAATGCTTTCTAAATTTAACTATGTTTTAGCTTAAAGGTCTGGCATACAAATGTCTGTCCCAAGGTGTCAGTATATTTTTGGTGGGGGCAAAGGTAAACCTATGTGCAGTTGCCATACTAAATTTAAATACTATAAAGTTTCTTTTTCATATATGGATGGTGTTTTATGCTCTAAGAATTTGGGTTAGCACAGATGGCCATAATGCGCTTATTCATATATTAAACTTTCATTATACCTGTAATCTGTGCTAAGAAGTACTATTTAATTGAAGAACAAGACATGGATTTGGCACCAAAAGTTTATAGTTCTTTGGCTGAGAAAGACTTGTAAATTAACAGTATTAATAAATTGTAAAAAGTGGTACCTTCAAGGCAGAAGGAAATGAGCATATGCCTGATATTCCCAGGGAACCAAGGGAAGTCATCAAAAATGAATTTAAAAAATAAATAAATAAGCTGATAATTGAATGAAGCCTTGCAGAATAAATAGAATTTGCCAGACTGACAGATGAGGTTTCCAGAAATAGAAATAACTTTTGCAGAAACATGAGTAGACTCAAGTTCTTGGTTTTTACAGATAAAATCACCAAATTTAATTGAGTACTGAGGAGAGGTCAAAGACAAAGCTGAAAGTTAAGCATTTCTGGATCACAGAATATGTGATATGGTGTGAGGATTTTGGGCTTTATTCTAATGCAAATATAGATCATAGGAGGATCATCAGAAGGGACCAGAACTAAGTATCCCTGAGGAAGAGGTCTACGCAAAGGGAAAGGAGGTGGGCTGTCTACATCACACATTATGTGAACCTGATATGAAAGACTAGTAACTAACTCTTCTCAGAAACTAGTAAGAGGTAAGAGGACGGTGGGGTCAAAGAAGATAACCTGCTGAATGGAGAAGGAGGAAGGTAGTTAATAAAATTGAATGGCATAGGATATCCCACAATCCTGTACACATAGTGAATTATTTAGATGCAGCAGAGCTTATATACATGACAGCTTGTGTGTAATCTCCCCTCTTTTTCATATTGCTGCAGTAATTACTTCCACATTCTGTGGAATCAACAAAGGACCTGTGGTGGAAATGGAAAAGGAGCATGCCCTTTGAAGCCAGTGAGAACAGGTCTTAATCAATATGTAGCTTGGTCAAGATATGAGCCTTTTGGTGCTCAGTTTTCTACAAAATAAGTATTACCATTAGTTCTTTTTTTTTTCATCTATAAAACAACTGTAAAACATTTTACCTGATTTATAAAACTAATCAAAATCAAGTGAGATAATGTCTATGAGATGCCTGGTATAGTACCTTCCATAGAATGGACTCTCAATTCCTATCATTTTGTTTATATCTCTGCCATGGGGGGATCACAAAATGTTGATGACACATGACACATACCTACAAAGAAATCATAATCATGTTGGGGTGAGAAACATAACAAAGAAATTGGAACCCTTCAAGATAGAATCTATCCATTGTAAAAATTCATAGAACAGACTAAACAATGAAATCCAAGTCACTGGAAAAAAATAATATTATGAAAAATACAAAGGAAAATGAAAAGTTATAAATACATAGTCCACAAAGTTTATGTTTTATACATAAGCATCTCAAATGCAGTAAATTTGGCTGGGTATGGTGGCATATACCTGTAATCCCAGAGGCTTGGGAGGCTGAGGCAGAAGGATTGTGAGTTCAAAGCTAGCCTCAGCAAAAGTGAGGTGCTAAGCAACTCATTGAGACTCTGTCTCTAAATAAAATACAAAATAGAGCTAGGGATGTGGTTTAGTGGTTGAGTGCCTCTAAGTTCAATCCTCGGGAGCAAAAAAAAACAAAAAAACAAACAAAAACAAAAACAAACTGCAGTAAATTTGAATAATTGTTGCTCATTCATGGAATTAAAAATGATTTTACTTTTCTTCTTCAGTTTCTGCTTTTTCTAATGTTCCTCTGTTGAAACTGTAAGAATTTTATTATTAAAACATGCTGTTAAAAACATTAACAGCAGTACATCCTAAATGGAAATATGGAAATATCTACTGATAGTTATCATAAAATTTACACACACACACACACACACACAGATTGAGATGTTTCATTTCAATTCTAGGTTAATATAACCTAGTTAAGAATTTTGAAAATGAAGCCTGGCCCGTTCATGGTGTGAACTGAACTCTCTGTGTCAGAAAACATTTCTCATAGCTACACATTACAATGCCAGGTCAGGAGAGCCCCTTACACATAAAGCAAATGACTGGTTTTGTCTTTCTTGAATTATCATGTCAATTTTCATTTTCTCATGTCACATCAAATGAGTCAGTCAACTTAAATATTTGCATTAATTTTTAAATTTTCAATAGAATATAATACAAACTGACTTGTTACTGGTATAAAAATTTTAAATTAGGTATCATAAATAAAATGAAGTAATATAATATTGTTTAAATATTTCAGTCACTAAGATATATAAATATGTTTATAATCACATACATTTAGGAAGCAGTTGACATGTTCTCTGCTTTTGAAAAAGATAGAATCAAGAAAAACATATTCTATTATTTCGGAGTAAGGAAGACTCTCAGTGTTTCAGGCCAAATATATTAATGATGAATTATTTGCATTAGAACAATACATAGTGAAAAGATTTTTCTTTCCTAAAAAAATTCCCATGTAATTGGAATCAATATATTTCAACTTTAGTCAATATATTATTGCTAAAGCTTGAAATATTTTAGCATATTAGATATTCGTTTGATTCCACATAACGAAGTATACACATTGCTTAAAAAGTTTTTCTAAGCGTAAATATTTGCATAAACGCTTTCATTCACTTTTACTAAAAATTAAATAACATATGACTTCTAATATTTCAAATAAAATGATTGGCTTGTGAATTATCCTTAAATTCTTCTAGGTCCTAGGTTCTTGCACATTTCCCTTTATTGATGTATGTTTGCTCTAGGCCCAGCCATGAAAACAAAACATACAAAGGAAAACAACAAAATACTTTGATCCTGCTCTTGGATGTTTATTATATGTCCAGCTGGGAAATACTAAGCCATGTATGATCAACATTTCAAACTTTTTCTGTTGCTGCTTTCTTCCATTCTGTGGCAGACTGTACATCCTTAGGAAGGGCCATGCCCTCAAATTTTACACAAGAAATCTTTAGAAGAGACACAGTGATACAAACAAAATGACTTCTAATCTTGCTGTGTTTTGCCAACATGAAATGTATTCTTTCAGCCTCTAAGCAAAGGGAGAAAAGCCATAAGTACATATGAAGCTGTACATTGGCCATAGTTTTCCTGCTGTTTACAAGAAAAGCCCCTTACACAAAGATGGAGTAAAACACTACAACCTAAGTACCTCAGTTTCTCTAAAAATGAGAACCAAGGCAAGAGGGGAAGTGAGGAGAGAGGAAGTGAAGAAAAGTATAATTTAATATTAATTTTAATGACTGACAATATCAGTTGAAATGGTTGACAAATCTCTCTCCTAGATTGCTGCTTCCTTCACTGTAGCCAGAATTAAAATGTCCTAGCTCCTCTGCATCATGATACTCTATTTACATGTCTACAGAGATAAGAATAATTTCCATCAATAGGTCTGCAGAAACAATTACATTTTACAAGTTAGCATGAAGATCTGGCTCAATGAACTGAAACAGTGTTTTAAACTTCTAGTTTTTGCTTATTTTTAATGTATACATAGTTTGCACAAATTGAAAGGAAGTACTGATTGAAAACTCACTTCTCATTTCCAATCAGGGAGACAGGATCCTGGCATGCAGGGGCCATACCCCTCAAGTTTAGCACTCTAGGTTACTATCTCTGTATATAGTTGTCCTGTCTCAATCCCTTACCGTTGATTTTGCTGAAATCCTCAGTTTGTTTTACCTGTGCTTTTTCCATTACCCCTTAACACATTGGCCTTCCTCACTTTTCTCATCTGCTTCAACGTCTGCCACTCACAGCAGACGGAAGTATTGTTCTGCAACACAAGTAGGATTACTACTCTGTCCAGAAGCCTCAGGTAGTACATTCTCTTCACATGATTTTTCCAGACTCTCATGGTCAGGCTTAAAAGTTAGCCCTAAAATAGGGTCAAAGTGCACTTCTTTCTAAACTTCCTGTTCTGGTCAACTCAGAATCTTCCATTCCACAAAAACTTCCCTGACTCTACTTTTATTAATTATGTCATAGCTCTCAATGCAGAATACCTCATTTTTTCCTAACTTTTATGATTATTAAAATATGAACTAGGACACTATGGATGTCTCGAAGCCATCTATAATCCTGTCAGAGGAGATCACCTTCACCTCTCTCATGTGATCGCTAATTATATGTGTCAACTTGGCTGGGCCACAGAATTGTGGTCAAATATTATTCTGGATATTTCCTTTAGAGTGTCTTTGGATAGATTTAACATTTAAAGCCAATTTTTTTTCCATAATGTGGATGGGCCTCATTCAATTTATTGAAGGCCTGGAAAAAACAAAAAAGACTGAATTCACCAGAGCAAAAGGGAATTCTGCATCCAGTTTGCCTTTAGACTTGAACTGTGACATTGGTTCTTACTTAAGATTCCAGCCTACTAGCTCATGCTACAGATTTTGTGCTTGCCAGCCTCCATAATTACTTAGTCAATTTCTTAAAATAAATCTCTTCCTATACATATATTTCCTATTGCTTGTGTTTCTCTGAAAATCCTGAATAACATAATTCACGATATGCTACTATTATTCAGAACTCGGTTCACAGTTCCTTAACTTATGGTTGAGCATTGTTCATGGCTTGATCTCTTGGATAGTAAATCCAGGGTGATAAGAACCCACAATTACCCTGCTTGGTGGCTTCTCCCAAGTGTTAGTAATCAGTAATATTATTGACACATGGAATCTTTGAGTAAACCTTTAAAAGGGTAGCTGAATTTAAATGAATAATATATAACCATTTCCCATTGTCTTAAAGGGCCTAATCAGCTCCGTGTGTTTTGGGTCACTGTGGCTATGACATTGCTCAAAGCATTCAAGAAATCACTAGCTTGAAATGCCATTAATTGAACCAATGATCCTCATTAGCACAAAGGCATGTATTTAAGCCAATAAGAACAGGCATTACTATCCTTTCAAATGGTTTCCTAATCTCTTATTATCCTTGCTGTTTTGCTCCCTAATTACTTCTTTAATCAACTGATTACCCATTAAATACTTATTTAATTACCTTATATATAGGTACTGGTTATACTAAAGGCCCTTTCAAAGTTTTATTCTGACAGTCTAAGAAAATTATCATTGTAGTGACTTTGATTTGCCTACCACATGAATGGTAACATAATATTTAGAATAAAACTATTCAGATATGTAAACAATTATAGCATACTAAAGTGTGAAGACAAGTGCACTAGTAATTGTGAAAAATAAAAGGATGTTAGGCCTTACATTGCTGCGACTTTAGCAAGGACCCTTGCTTCTTGAATATTAAAATGTGTGAGAATCACATGGAGATATTGTTAAAATACAAATTTTGATTGAGTTGTTCTCAAATCACATTTTGAGGAGCAAGCATATAAACTGCACAGTCCAGAACAATAATCATTCAGGAAGTCATCTTCTTCTTCTCAGTAGTAAGTAGTAAGGTCAAACAACTGGAGACTTCTGAGTCCATGCCTTTTTATTTATAGGAAAAATATCCTACTATTTATTACACAAAATTATTCATTTATATAATATTTTTCTATATCTCTCTGCTGTGTATGACCATATGGAGTATAAGAAAAAAGAGAGAGAAAGAGAGAATACAGTATGTGTATGTGTGTTTATGTAGGAGAAGAGCAAAATATAACTCATGAGGTAGGGTATACAAATGATTCTGGATGTGCCAACATATAAATATAATGAATCAGTCAAAATGTCATTAAACAAGTTATAATCAATTTAAAAATGTTATCAAACTACTTAAACATATAATAATGTGCAGATTAGGAACATTAGTACATAGAGTTCTGTCAAATAGAGAATATTTGTGGATTGGTTTTAATTATACTTGAAACTTCAGGATTAGGTGATTTTAAGTCATTTTTATAAAATTTTTATTTGTTCTTTTTAGTTATACATAACAGTAGAATGTATTTTGATGTATTTATAAAGCTTGGAATATAATATTCTAATTAGAATCCCAGTCTTGCAGTTGAACATGATGGTGAAATTCATATATGAATGTGGTGTATTCATATATGTACATAAGAAAATTATGTCAGATTCATTCAAAAAATGGAGGAGAGTAGATTTTCATGTATTTATAGATTTTGTCATAAAAATTGGTGATTAGTAAAAGTGATATATGTAAAAACAGAACATTAATAAGCAAACATAGTCTTATTGTGACCTTGAGGAAAATAGGATCAAATATAATTTCAATATATAGAAAAGATATATATATAACTGAGTGGACAGAGAAAGGGGAAGGTGATTTCACATATGGGCTTTCCAGAGTCAAATATATCCATCATGGAAAAACAGAGACATGATTAAATTTATGAGATTAATATAGAAAAAATAGTAACATTTAGAAGTTAATAGATGGTGGAATTGAAGGAGAAAAAGTAAAAACTGAATTCTTATTTTACAGATTTTTCATGTTATGGATAGAGTCCTATCTTTATGGTTTTTGGTTTACTTTTCAAAGAATATATTAAATATCCGACAGTGGGTAACCATAGTTAATCTACTGAATTTACAAAAATGGCTTGATGTGAACCGAAGAGAAAAGATAGGGAAATAAAGTACAATGTTCACTTCACTCAATGGGACCCAGATGTGGTATGTGACAGCTTCAGAGATGGCCAAAGCATAGTGTAGTGTGTATCAAGTCTGTGAGGAGGAATCTCTGAATCCTAAATGGGGTAAATCTCAGCAACAAGTACAGATTGTATAATATCTATTTTTTTTTTTTTTTGCTGGGCTTAATTAAAGACAGCAAATGCTAAAGAATGTAGCATTTGAAATGTGGAAATTTATCGAGAATCAATTCTCCCTAAGACAGTCTACAGAATCACAATAAAACTTTTATCACTAAGGCTTGAATTGGAACAGTAAAATAAACATGACCTATGTTATTTCAGAAGTTATAATATAAAACAATGTCATAATTAAAAATATGATAAACTGATAATATTAATGACATTTAGTTTTTAAAACAGATGTTTGGAAAACGA
This sequence comes from Geosciurus inauris, assembly GCA_004024805.1. Taxonomy (NCBI): domain Eukaryota; kingdom Metazoa; phylum Chordata; class Mammalia; order Rodentia; family Sciuridae; genus Geosciurus; species Geosciurus inauris. The sequence continues at coordinate 43,372 of PVHX01009863.1, forward strand.
AGAATTTGTCAGTATTCTCTACACAGTTGATGTGGGAAAAGAGTTTTGATTCTAAATGATTAATGCCAAAACTTTAAAAATTTATCACAATTCAAGAATATTAAAATTCTACTTTAATGTATTAATATAATGAAAATATAATTTTAATATAAATATTAAAATATGTAATGTTCTAATGGGAATATTATTCCTTTTCTTTTGAAGATCCAGTGAATGTTTATATGTTTCTTTTTGACTTTATGTGTTATATATTCTGAAATGTTTAATTATTCTTTTAATAATTTCAGTGTCATAAATAAGGCACATGCACATTCATGTTCACAGAAAATATTCATTTAAATATTTAGAGGTCATGATGTCTGCGATTTACTTCATGTTTCAGGAAAAAAAAGTTAGTGTATATATGCATGTGTGTATGTGTACATGTATTTTTAAAAGAGAAAAAAAACAACGTGGCAGAATGTTAATTGAATCTGAGTCAAGGATATACAGAATTTCCTTGTTTTCATTTTACAATTTTTCCAATGATTGAAGTTATTCCAAAATAAAAAAATGCTTAAACAATGTTATAAATCATATTAGATCATCTGAGCTATTAGTGCCTCTAGGAGTTTAGAATTCAAGCTTAGTAACTGTGACACTAGGATCTAGATTCTAAAACAAGATTTTTCCAGAGAGGATGCTTGTCACTAAATGGCCTTAAGGGATTTCACATTTTTTCCAGATAGGATGCTTGTCACTAAATGGACTTAATGGATTTCACATTATAAGAATAAATTTATGAGCCGGGCGCGGTGGCTCATGCTTGTAATCCCAGCACTTAGGGAGGCTGAGATAGGAGAATCGCGAGTTCAAACCCAGCCTCAGTAACAGCGAGGCACTAAGCAACTCAGTGAGACCCTGTCTCTACATAAAACACAAAATAGGACTGGGGATGAGGCTCTGTGGTCGAGTACCCCTGAGTTCAATCCCCAGTACCAAAAAAAAAAAGAATAAATTTATGAATGAACTTATTCTTGGTAGACCAGTACATTGTTCTTAGAGATCTATGACCACAAGAAACTTATGAATTATTGTATTTATTTCTGTTCATCAAGATATCTTAAAGACAGAAGACACAGTAAAACTAGGAGAAGAAATTATAATACCTATGAAAATGACAATAGACTAATTAACATTAAAGATATTTTAAACATATCTATAAATCAGTAAGAAAATCTAATAAAAATGGGCAATACATTAAATGATAAAAGCAAGGCAATACATGTAGTTAATAAAAACTTTTGAAGAGCTATTTTACCTCATTAGTTATCAGGCAAATGCTGATGGAGACCGCATGAGATACCATTTATTTACATATGATTGTTATGAAGGAAGAAGAACAATGCCACCAAGTATTTTGGAACATATGGACTAACAGTACCCTATAGAATTTTTGGACTTTTTGAAAATACAAAAGCAAGAACTTCCCCTTTGATAGATGAATGGATAAAGAAACTGTGGTATATATATATATACAATGGAATGTTACTCAGCAATAAAAGAGAATAAAATTATGGCATTTGAAGGTAAATGGATGGAGTTGGAGAATATCATACTAAGTGAAGTAAGTCAATCCCAAAAAACCAAATGCCGAATGTCCTCTCTGATAAGTGGATGCTGATCAATAAATAGGAGGGAGGACATGAGAAGAATGGAGGAATTTGGGTCACAGGGGTGGGAGGGGGGAGGTGTCTTGGGGACAGTAAAGATGGTGGAATAAGATGGACATCATAGCCCTAGCTTCATGTATGACTGCATATGTGATATGATTCTACATCACATACAACCAGAGAAATGAAAAGTTGTGCTCCATCTGTGTACGATGAATCAAAATGCATTCTGCTATCATGTATACCTAAGCAGAATAAATAAATAAATTTAAAAAAGCAATATCTTACAAAGTTAAATACTTACATATTCCATGATCCAGCAACCTCATTTGTAGGTAAATAATCAAAGTAAATTCTTGTATGCATATATAAGGAGATATGTACAATACTGTCCACACCAACACTTTAACAAAAAATAAATCAATGCAACTCCAGTGTAAATATGCAGATAATCAGCTTCTAAGATGATTCCCATGGTCGTGGGCTCTTCTCCATCTCTTTGGGTGGTCCCTCACATACTGAATACAGTCAACTATTTAACCAACAGAACAGATTATGGTTGAAGAGATTATATGTAATTTTCAAGTTTAAGACATTGAAGAGATTGCAACTTTAGCCTTCATTCTTATGTACCTCGCTAAAGGGCAAATCATCTACCATGTGTATAAGAACATTCAAGTATCTCCATTTTGAAACCTGAACAGGGAACAATGAATTTGCCAGTACTAATTTATCAAACGCATGATTAATTCACATTGAAAGTGTACCTTCCAATCTCAGTCAGGATTTCAAATTATCATAATACAGCTGACATCCAACAAGCTCATGACAGACACAGCCTGGCTTTCCAACTGAGCTTTCTCATTGTTGGCCCACAGAAATCAGAAGATAGATGACTGTTTTAAGCCAAGTTTTAGAGTTACTTGATAAGCAGAAATATTTGTTCACTGCAAAATGATTTGGAGTAAATTTTGTAAGTTTCAAAATGTACTGAAATAAAAAGAACATTGTTTAACACAGAGACAGTTTCTACATAACTGTTAAAAGCAAAGGAATGAGTCACATGAAATTAAGGACAAAGTTTACCATGTGTGGGTAAAGCAAAGGGACTGAATGATAGAGAACACAAAGTAGACAATTGTTAGTGATTTTCTCATGCTTGGGTTGAATGTGTTTATGTGGGTGATCATTAAATTGTTAATAATTGCATTTCTTTTAATTTTTTTAAAAAATACATTTTTGTTACCTGGACCAAAGATTACATAGTGTTTTCTGATATAGAGATTATGATTTATTGCACATTATGGATCTAATATTCACTGAGAGTTTTTGAAGAGCATGTCAGAGGGGAAAACCGTCATTGCTCTAGAGCCAGAGCACCTTTCCAGATTTTTAAAGATATAATCTGTCAGAGGTTTGTTATTAAAGAAGAGAAAATTAGCAGAGGAAAGTATGATCTCTTCATTTTCCCTGAGACATAAACTTATTGAATATTAGGAATTTGGTATGATCCATCACATGGCATGTATTGTCAGCCCTCTAATATCTATTAGGTCACATAATAAAAAGGACAGGCACATTTCCTAATGAAGAGGGGCCTGTTCCTCAATAAGGGGGATGATGATAAAGAAATGAAAAGAATACTGAAATTTACCCGGAGGAACAAGAAGAATAAAGCGAATAGGAATCCCAGGATCAATCAAAAGTAGAAAGTTGGCCATAGAAACTCAACTAAAGTTAGATTTAACTGTGTTTGTTTTTAAGCCTCTGAATATGGTATAGCACAACTGATCCTGTTTTTAAATATTTTAACCTTAAATTCACTATGTTTAATATTTCAATCATCTGTTTCCTTATGGAAATCGGTAGCATGCTCTTGTTTTGTTTTGTTTTAGTAAATTGCATTCAATGGATTGAATTTTTCTTTTGGAACTTACTAATTCTGTAACACATCTAGAAGAAACTTGAAAGGAAAAGCAAATTTTTGAAGTTAAAACATTGAGTAAACAAATCATTTATTGACAAAGATAGAATAAGGAAAATAGCATATCATCTTGAAACTAAGACACATGGCAATTAGTTTTAACCAGCAGAATTTCTTCTTCATTCTATAGATGTTTAGTATGGAACTAAATTGCCATATAAGGCTGAAAAATTCAGTCAGCCTTTTGCAATAGTGTTATCATCATATTACTATCATTAAAAATAAGTAATACTGTCATTGAAATTCACTGAATCTGCTGCCCCTAATTCTAAAACGTCATACTTCAAAGAAACATGAACACAAGTGCCTCTTCTCCTTTTAAGATATCACTTTAGCTGGGCATGGTGGCACATGCCTGTAACCCAGTGACTGAGGAGACTGAGGCAGGAGAATCTCAAGTTTGAGGCTAGCCTCAGCAATTTAGAGAGAGCCTCAGCAATTTGGAGAGATCCTCAGCAACTTAGGGCGAACCTGTCTCAAAATTAAAATGAAATGACTGGGGACACAGCTCCACGTTTCCATCCATGGAGTTCATCAAGTTCCCCTGAGTTCCCTCCCAAGTATCATTCTTACTCATTCTTACCTAGTATTATTATTACTCATTTTTTTTTTTTTTTTTGGTACTGGTGATTGAACTCAGTGGCACCCGAACACTAACCCACATCCCCAGCCCTGTTTTTTGTGTTTTATGTAGAGACAGGGTCTCACTGAATTGCTTAGTGCCTCACCATTGCTGAGGCTGGCTTTGAACTTGCAATTCTCCTGTCTCAGCCTCCCTAAGTGCTGGGATTACAGGCTTGCGCCACCGCGCCCGGCTATTCTTACTCATTTTTGATAACATATATGGTCACTTGTTGATATATACTTGAATAGCTGGTGAGACACTTAGGTAACAAATTTTCACAATATCCCTCTAACATTGATATATTCAGCAAATAATTACACCCATTATGACCCAATTTGATTATCCATAAAATAAGAAGTTGATATCATTGTTGATAATGCAGTCATAAACAAAATTTTAAGATCTATTATGTATGCAAATACATACTGAACACGTCCTTAGTATAAGGTAATATAGAGAAATTGCTGTAGTGAAAAGAATCTGTCATTTTAATGAAGAAAATGAGATTTAATTTACTGGACTTTTTGTATGTATAAAAAATGCAAATTCCTGCCAAGCACACCCTGTGAACATACTAAATTATCACATGGGTTTCTGGGGATCTTTTTTTTCCCCTTCCACATTTAGCTTTTTGTTTGTGTGTTTGTTTTAGTCTTATATCTCTCTATGGTCTAATGTTTCTACATTTCTGACCCAAACTTCAAAATAATACATCTCACAGAAAAACCAAAACAGTTTACAGATATAAAGAAATAAACCATGTGAAACCACATAAATAAGTCTGATTCTACAACACACAAAATAAACATGCTGTATGCAAAAATAAAAAATCCAATTGTGATGTAGATGGGAAAAGATGAGGATTTTTAGATGAATTTCTCACATGATCACAGTAGATCTTATAACAACAAGCAGCAATTACTAGAAACTTCTCTTAGGATGCTACCCATGAATCCTACCCTAGGACTCAACAATGTCTATTAAAAATTTAATGTCATGCCTTTTTCAAATGCATATCTGAGAGTTCATGGTATTGATCAAATCATCCATAAAACTTAATAGCCATTTTTTTCTTTTGAGACAGGGTCTTACTAAGTTGCCTAGGCTGGCCTTGAAAATGAGATCCTCCTGCCTCATCCTCCTGAGTAGTTGGGATTACAGGCATACACCACATTACCTAGCCTACCAAATGGTATCTTATCAACTCTAGAAACAAAATGAACAGAAATTTCTTATCTAAATGCTGGCTACTTAAATGCTTACAATGCACAAAACAGATAAATATATAAACAACATAGATATAAACAAAAATGCTCTACAGTATAATTTGTTCACTTGAGGCTTTGTAATTTTCATTTCAAATGTTTTTACAAATTCATTCTTAATGCATGCAATTTGAAGTCTGTGATCACAGAAATTTGAAAATAAATAAATGGATGAATTCAAAGTTACAGTGACAAAGCTAAAATGTAGTATAGAAGACAAACAAAAGCAAAAATAAAATCACTTCCTTCAAACTTTCCTGAAATATGATTATAATATAGTACTACATTAGTATTTTCCTTGGATATTAACAACTGCTAGTTTCATTTCTGGGTCAAAAACATTGATATATACTAGTACATTTTTCTAATTCAGAACTAAATTTCAGTAGTCAAATTTAATTTTTTATGTCTTTATAAAATAATATCATTCTCAGTCATTTGGAAATAAAAGAGGTTGTTATTTTATCCATTCCTGTTTTATTCAATTTTGCAAATTTTATTCAGAAATCTTTTTTTTTCCCATTTACTATGTTGTGATGAAAAGTGCAGAGCACAGGTCAAGTAGGAAGATTTCAAATTTTTTTTTCTATTTTGTTTTTACTAATTTAAAGTATTTGTGGAATCATTCTCATTTTTTAAATTCAGCAGTTTTTTATATTTGGGAACTTAAAGTAAGTCTCCCTTTAAAATTTTGTATGTACACATTTTATGAATTAATATAATATCACACATATCAGAAAAAATGTGTCAGCCTTCTTTTAACCTTAAAAACTAGGTTCCATTTTTGGGTAAAGTAGATCTTGAATCATACATAACCCCAAAATGGTCACTATGATTAATTGAGAAGTTTTTTCTTGAGCTTGGCATTTTCTTTGAGATAAGGACTGTGATGTACCTAATGCTAGAATGCCCCTGTTTAGTCTCCACTACCAACATAAATAAATAATATTCCTAATAATAATTATTAAAAGACAGAGGGAATTATTCTAGAAAGCCTTCATAAATTGAACATAAAAGACTATTAATGAATATTTTTAATAGTATATAAAGCCAACTGAAAAGAAATATAGGTAAGAAATACAAGGTATTATTTTATTGAGTTATACTCAAAGTAAAATTTTCTTTTAAAAGTTTTCAAAATATATTAAAAATATATATTCAAAATACACATGCATATTTAACAAGATAAATATCACAAACAAGATAGGTTACAATTTAATAGGACTTTAAGTTGATCTTTCCTGTATTTGAACTTATTACTTTCTTTAAATAATTTCAATTGAATTGAATTAAAATGGGGATATATTTGTCTATAGAAATGTGAAGACTATTTTCTATAAACTTTCATCCTAGTAAAAAATAATCAAAATGCTTTAATATTTTATAAAAAATATCATTGGTGGCTTATAATAATCAATGTCAGGTCTCTCTTAAACTAAGGAAAATTGTCTATGAAACATTAAATAAGTCTTCGATTATGAGGTAATTTAGGGAAAACTTAATGGAACATGCCATTTATTTACTTATTTATTTATTTATTTAATCTATTAATTCGAAATGTATCATCATGAAGGCGAAATTATTTTTATGGGCAATAATAAAAATTATGCAAATTTCTAAATTAATTTTTAGCAAACCAGTAGATAACTCATTCCAAAAATGCAAGTGAAATATAATTGGGTGTTTTGGAGAAATATGGATAATGAGGGGAAAAGGGAAAGGGTCAGAGGATTGGTTATGAATCGATACCACAAGTGCAAGTTGAACATTCTGTAATGATCATTTGTTATATTGAAGGAAAGAATATTTATTGTCATATTTCCTTGAGTGCGATGCTGCACTGTGATTATACTAGATATACTCTTTAGTTATTTTTGGATTAATTCAAAGGATTTTACAAATCAGGAAGATTTGACTCTACATTCAAATAACATGTCTATGAATTAATTTACATAGCATTCAATTGTTATTCTATGCTGGATTAATTACTAAACACAATAAAAACAAACTATTACTATAAGAAAACAACATGATTTTTAAACCCTTCAGATAAGGAGTGCATTTTTATCAGTAAAGCAAGAATTGATTTAACAATGGTAAGTAATTTAACTATTTACATATTTAAAATTAATATATTGCAAAGAAAATACAAGCCAGAGCCAGGCACAGTGCTGCATGCCTGTAATACCAGCACTTTGGAAGGTTGAACCAGGAGAATGGCGAGTTCAAAACCAGCCTCAGCAATTTAGCAAGACCCCATCGAAGTCAGGCATGGTGGCGCACACCTGTAATCCCAGAACTTTGGGAGGCTGAGACAAGAGAATCATGAATTCAAAGCCAGCCTCAGCAATGGTGAGGTGCTAAGCAACTCAGTGAGACCCTGTCTCTACATAATATACAAAATAGGGCTGGGGATGTGACTCAGTGGTCAAGTACCCTTGAGTTCCATCCCTGGCACCAAAAAAATAAATAAATAAATACATGCCAGTACTCATGTATACCCCCCATACACACACACTAAAGATACAAGTGTAAAACTGAGGAGCCTTTGATATATTTAGACCTTTTTTGTTTACATATACATGAGGGACAAAGTATCCAATAAAAATGAAGAAAGAAAGAAATAGGTAATTTTACAAATGAGGGAATGCAGACATGAACCTATCATGACGATCCAGTCAACAATAGCCAACAGTGGCACTGTATGACTAAAATGAAGTTGAACAATGGTTGTCACCTATTGGCATGACAGCCCTACCAAAATCAGAGCACAATGCATGACTGGGGTGATGCTGGTGAAAACAAGCCCATTGTGCAGCCAGTCACATGAGAGTTTAGCACATGTAATTCTGCATAGTAAATAGTATTGATTATGACATTAATAACTATAATATTGGTCTATGTGTTTACTGTACTATGGTTTTTCATTATTTTAGAGTCTGCTCTTTCTACTGATTAAAAACATAAAGTTCACTATGAAGTAGTGCTCCTTGTTAAACTGCAGAAGTTTCCTCACTTCATATTTCTGGTGTGTCATCATCATCACATCAGAGGCAGTGTCCTGTGACTGACCTATGCCATCTGGGTTTGTACTTGCCATGAAGGATGCTTACACAAGGAAGATAGCACTGGGTGTCAGAGTTCTCAGTTGTTAAACAGAATCACGACTGCACATAATTAATGATGCTATGAAATACTGCACAGCCTTAATGAAAATGAAAACTATCTGGATCAAAACAAGCATGATTTCACATACTATTTTGGCAAAGATTGAATAAAATGATAATCCCAGTACTTTATTTTGATGTGATTTCTATCGGGAAATGTTTGTATAGTTCACAAGTTTATGCTTTTGACACAGTACTTTTACTTTCAGAATTTATCAAATAAAATTACTTAGACCAGTATTAGACACAAAGTTATGCTGCATGAAGAAAGTTCCTAATTATAATTTTTTAATAATAAAAATTATAATCATTAAATATTCATTTACTAGGAATGCTAAATAACATGTACCCAAATGAGATAATTTCTATGGAATTCTATAAATAAAATATATATTTGTACACATAAAATGTATTTATACATGATATATATTTGTATATATATTTAGACATTTATACAAATGCATATATGTTTGTAAATATATACAGTTTTCCCTTAGTATTAGTTCTAGTACCTTCCTCCCAGGATACTAAAATACAAAGATGCTCAAACCCCTTATATAAAATGGTACAGTATTTGCATATACCATAATATTCATATCCCTCATATACTTTAAATCATATCTAGATTAATTATAATAATACAATGTAAATAATACACACATTGTTGGTATACTCCATTGTTTATGGAATAATGATAAAATACATGCAAGTTTAGCACAGATGCAATTTTTTAAATATTTTTGATTTGATATTAGTTGAATTCACAAATGCAGAACCCCAGAATATGGAGGATTGACTGCATATACTGTGTACATAACCAAGACATGAACACGAGTATATGCACACTACAAACTATTGTAGCATTGAACATACACACATTACTAAAGTAGTTGCCATTTCCTGACCTACAGCATCTAGCCCTTTAGCAAAAGGATGGACAACATTGTAGTTTTATACCCTTGTGACGATGGTGATTTGAGTGTAATTTATGTATAATATAATCTACTGGTGTTTTCTGGTATGTCCACTTACCCTATGCTATATATATAAAAAAAAAAATCACATGAGATTTGACTTGCTACACTTTGTACATTTCAGCTCCATTCCCAAAAGGCATAGGATTGTGATTATCACAGTCATTTTGACTTTCATAGTTTGACAATTTCTCCTAAGGCTAGTTAGAGAAACTACTATGCAACTTGCTTTTATATCCTTTTTATATTTCCAGAATTCATTTTCCTATTTTTAAAAATCATCTCCCAAAAGAGTGACACAATTTGCAGATTCTCAGTGTTAAAATAAAAGAAACGTCTTTTTAGAAATGCATTTCTATTCTTTTAGGATTTCATTGACATTTTCTGAAATTTTCAGATATTAAGTTCACAAAAACTTAAGCTAATTTTTCTTAAAGTGGGCTTATTTAATAGTATCTATCTCTGCATCCACAAACATGTCAGTAATTTCATTTTCAATCTTGCTTTTGACAGGTGTTTTCGGACAGTGGTCTTCATTTAGAATGACTTAAACATGTAAGTTTTTTTCAGTACAAAGGAGCATTTTTTTTGAAAACAAAATGTATTGGATAATGTATTGGAAGATAATAAATAAAATATATACATTTTAGTTTTCCTTTATATAATTAGTATATTCTATGAAAGAAGTCTATATCATATTTATGTTAAGAAAATTTCATAAGAAGTTATGTTTAGGATTTGAAAATTATCATTAAAGACAAAACTTTTCAATTTAAATGACTATTCAGTCTCCATTATTGTCAATTGACAATAATTTCCCAGAAAAAGGACAATCATTGTATGTCCAAATGTATATTTGACTTCAGAAAATGAGCATATTTCATTATGGCTCATTTTTATATACCATGGCACAACATACATGAGAACGTCACTATGCAGTGGAGGGTACCAGTTTTCAAATACTAACCAATGGCATTGACACCATTTTTCCTTTCAATTTAAACTATTAATCTATTAAAAACATTCTTAATCCATTCATTATCTCAGAAAAGGAACGCCGTGGTGTAAAAAAAAAGTTATACACATAACTAAGCAAGCAAACAAACAAACAAAGAGAAAAGACTATGGAGTTTAAAAAGCCAGTGCTTTTGCAATTACAAATCTAAGGAGAATCAGGGAATACATCATAAATTAAAATTAGACTTTTCAACATGGCATGGAGCCCATGTTTTAGGGAAGTAGAAGAATTGAAAAGAAGACATGCATAAATTTGGAAGATCTTTGACAAATGCACTGCCCTCTAGACCACCTTCTCATCACCAACCCCCATGTGTGTAAGGCATTAGAGGAGGCGATAGAGTAGAAAATTGGGGAACTACCGGGGAATGAAATCTACCAAATTATGCTATGTTCACTTACAAATATATCACAATGAGTCATATGTATATATACATATTTTCATAACATGTATATACATGTATAATATAATTCACTAATTAAAATAACAATGACATTGAATGGAGATGAGTAGAGTAGAGCAAGTGGATTGGCGAGGGAAAGGGAAGGTACTTGAAAATAAGGTTGATCAAATCATGCTATGTGCATGTATGAATATGGCATGATGAATCACACTGTTATGTGTAATTATAATGCACCAATGGAGAAAAAAGGGAAAATCTGAAGATCTAGATACCTGGTAGGTTTGGGGAACAAGACTGTGAGCTCCCTAGCAAGCATGCCCAGATGTGATATCTAATATACATTGTGAACTTCCTAAGCAAGTTCAGTGTCCACAGTATGACCCATAAGCAGTCATGTGATCTTGTGCCCTTAAGAATGGCATGGAAATAGATGGTTCCTTGACAACCCACATAATTCTGCTTGAAGCAGTATAGCATTGAAACAGCAGAAACATCCCTACGTGCAGAGTTGAAAGAAAATTGGAAGTTACAAATCTGTGACCTCAGGGTCTTATATAACAAATCAGTAGAAGCCAGGAACTTCTGGTGGGATTTCACGAGTAAAGGACACTAAAATTCAGGTGTGCCTCCCCAAACTGTGATGACTTGGAATTTTTCAAACCTTCAGAACTTGCACATCATCCTCAGGAAAAAGGTGAAGCATAAATGAGCTGAGTGTGAATTTTGCTGTTTAGCATCACAGGAATTCTTGATAGATATTAGTCTGAGAAAATATATTACATTTACTAAATAATGGAATTTGTATCATGAGATCATGTATGATACTTAGTAAACTAAAAATTTATTAATTTTACAATCTATAAAATAATTATTTAATTGCTATCACTAAAAAATTACTTTAAAAAGAACAGTAATTGATTTTAGACTAATTTAGAGTGAATATTCCTACTCATTAAAATAGAAAAAAATAGGCAAATATTTCAATGTAGTATATAACTACAGTTAAGACAATCCATAATGGTCATTTATTTATGAGTCATTAAACAGATCAGATGAACTTTCCTTCGCACAATCAATCATTGTTCTTCCAGTCAAGCACTTCACTTCTTATTTCAAAGGAGGTATATTTGGGATAAAGATGTATCATTTTTACCCAAAAGAAAATTACTGTAAGAAGAAAAAATAATCTGTGGCTCTAACTTTTGCCACAAATTTTTCAGTCAAAAACTTCTTCATTCCTTTTCCTTTCTCGTGAGTGACAGAGGACTAATTATTTCCTCTTTCTAGGTCTCTAGAATGAAGAACACAGTGTGGTAATGTGGGGTGCCTTTCCAGGGTAATAACATGGTTTTATTAAGAAGTGTGAAAAATGCGAATCCTATGTACCATGTGTTGGAAACTGGAACATGGGCAATTTTATTGGTGAAGCTCTGTCTTCCTTACTAGTCAATTCACATTAAAAGGAAGAGATATCTTATTTACTATGAAATTGGGTTACTGCTATTATTATTGTTAATCTTGGGCAAGCATCCTCACTTCTCAACTCTCAAGGTTTCTCATCTAAAGAGTTGGATATAATCACAATCAGAATTTCGACCTCATATGACAATAGGAAGGGTAATGAGTTGATACGTGTATAAGTAGAATCAGTGTTAGGAAATATCATTTTTCATAAGTAGTCTGTTATATTTATTAGTAATTACTCTGTTTTATAAAATTGCCTTGAAGATATAATTAGCAAATGTTGAATCGGTGCACCACCTAGGGGACCTAAAGTTTGATTCCTATAGGCCTCTTACCCTTTTGTCACATTTTTGACAAATGATTACAAAAAAACACTTTTCTATGTATGTATCTTTTGAAGTCACTTTATTTAATACATATTGTGATTGATTAGTGTAAAGACTAGATAACCAGAAGATGAATTAAAGCCGCTGGGCAAGGCTTTATTGGAAATACACACTCTCGGACTGAATTCTCCCATCCATCAGAGTGTGTCGGGGGAGAAATGGCGCTGGGGTTCCAGTATACAGAGAATTTCAAAAGGCCCGGTCAGGAAGGGGAGGGCTTGGGGGCAGGAAGAGAAAGCCAGAGTCCTTCCTGGATAGGTCAGGAAAAACCCACTGATTGAAAGGAGGCGTGTCTACTGGTGACGTCAGCGTCTGGCTGGCAGCTCCATTTTGTAGCTGTCTTGTTCGCAGCTGCCCTGACGGGTCCTTCTAATTGGACATCCTGGGCCCTGATCTGACCTAACAATTAGTATTGGACTTATAGTCAATAATACCATATCTCCTGCCTGAACAAAGCTAGGTAAGACACATATTCTCTGTAGGGCTTATCAGAGCGTTCTTACACTCAGGAACACTATGCAGCACTGTAGCACTGATTATGGGAGTGATTTTAAACAGCAAAATTACCAAGAAAAGGCACAACAACTGCAAAAAAACAAAGTGGCAGTAAATATACCCTGAAAAAGACACTTGTCTACAATATGAGATAAAACTACATGAGAGAGTGTTCTTCAGCCTCAGCTTAGAATGTGCATATCACCATTTTTTCCATTCTGCATATGTATATGTCTGATAATGACCACAGGAGAGCCTCAAGTATTGATCTCTGGATACTAAAGAAATTCAAGACACTAGGTGAATTCACAAATACATGATCAATGAAGACAAATGGCATTTTTTATGGTCTAAGTTCCATGTATACATCTAGCTTACATTTCTACCATCTAAAACTTACAAGACCCTTTATGATCTAGCCCCTTTGTTCTTTCTCTTCGTGCCATGGTCCTCCCCCACACTTCTCTTTAACTCAGGACCTTTGCACACACAACTCCTACTTCCTAGAGCAATCTTATCCTCTTGTTCACTAGTTAACTTCTCCCAAAACCCTCTTCAGCATCTTTCCTTTTATCTCCCTGATTAAGCCAGTTCTCCCAATGGATTCTGTATTTTCGGAGGATGAGAAACCACTTCTTTGTACCACAGAGAAATTTTGCACTTGTTTCTGTATGTGCATGCCATTAATTTTTCTGTTTGTCAATAAAATGCAAAGTCCATAAGGATGGTTCTTGTTTTTCTCACGTTATATCATAAGATTTATACCAAATAGATATACATCAAATAAGTGTGAATTGATGTAAATAATAAATGTAAATTAGTTAAACATTTTGCAGCCATAATATAACAAGTTGGAAAAGAAGAGTGTGAATGTTTTATATAATCAAAGCATTTTTCTTTCATCTTAATGCAAATATTTATTCATTAAAAAAAGGAAATGTATAATGTAGTCTTCAAAGACTAATTCTTTCAAATTGGTTTCTAACCTCTCTCAAAATCTGTCCTTTGTGTAGCATATACACCAAAGATCTAAAAGAGTGTATTGTATTAATTTGTATTAAAAGTATAAAAATTACATGTAATCAAATATATGCAAATTAAAATCACACATAATGTTAGATTACAATATATAAATAGAAAAATAAAATAGTCCTACTAGTGAAGTTTTACTGAAATCACATTTTCATATACAATTAGTGAAAATGTATATTGTGTATAATTTTTAGACTGTAATTTGGCAATATGTATTGATGACATTAAAAATGCTCATAGTCTGAAACTATATTCTAATTTATATGGGAAAAATAGTTCAAATATTTGTCAACAAAGATAATATTTATATAATAAAGTGAGCTATAATAAATAACCAAATTACTAAGTAACTAGAATTAAAAATTAAGAGCAAGCATAATCTCCAATATGGAGACAGTTAAGTAAGTGAAATTTTTTTTCCATTTGATAAACTAGTAGAATCATTTAAAATAATGACAATAGCCACTTAACATTGGAAAACGATTTTGTTGCAGCTGAAAAATAGGATCTGATATTATATACAATATGATCATTATTACTTTGATAACAAAAAATTCTGTGTGGTAGCAACATAAATATTCTTTTCATTTCAATATTCTTCACTTCCAATAATGCATATACATTAATTATTTGATTGGAAAATACTATTTCATTCTAGCACCACAACCTTCAGATTCTTCATTATTTCTTTTAGTTTGGTAGAGACTGATGCTCTTTTGAGAGAAAAAGACTTCATTAGCAATTTTTTTCAGCTGTTGACTACCTTACATGCCAGGTGTCCACTCCAGGCCATTAAAAGGCCCCATGGACCCCATCATGATGTGAATGGTACCCCCTGGTGATATCTTGGGAAGCAACTCTGCAGTTTGCCATTACAAAAATACTCTGTACAACCAGAGAAATGAAAAGTTGTGCTCCATTTGTGTACAATGAATCAAAATGCATTCTCCTGTCCTGTATACCTAATTAGAATAAATAAATGTAAAAAAAAGAAACAGAAATAAATACTCCACACAGGTGAAACATCTCCCTGTTTTACTTTTGACAACTTAAAATTCATATCTCCCCTGTGGTTATCTATCTAAAACCATTAACCTAACAGAAGTTTCTGTAATTGGCCAAACCATCACCCACTCCTAATTCCATCCTCAGTTTTTACTTTACAATATAACCAACTATCTAATTCAAAGCAAATTTTCTGATATGTAAAGCTTCCCACAAGTGGCAGCCTTTGCTGGTCACAACAACTCCAGAGAATATTATGTGCATTATTACTCTACAGTTTTGGACAACTTACACTAATCCCTGAGAAGCAATAGCAATAGGTTCCAATGAACAGTCCTGAACCAGCAGCAAATTAAATGTCTTCAAGACTTTCAGTTTTAAAAATTAGGCAATAATAAACCCATGGACTACTTTACATTAAAGTGATGCAGAAGGGTTATCTAAATCAATTCTAGCTACATTATTACAATGTAAAACACAGCTTCAACCTCATTATTTTTTAAAATAGAAGCAAAATAATAGAATGTAAATCATGATGCAATATACTTGAAAAAAATAAAGCAGTCTAGCAGGTGCTCAGTAGTGTGATAAAAACAGTTACCAATAAATGGGAAATACTGCATTAAGCGAGGATTTCATAGATGCTGCTTTTTTTCACTCATATGTTTAAAAACAGTGCACATACATAGAAATATATAGTGAATACATTTTTCTATAATTTAATATTATATTCTTTGTGAAATACTTGGTTATATGGCTCTAAAATATATAATTATAAACATTTTTTAATTATGACGATTTCAGAATCTCCATAGACATAACCAGAAATCAATGTCTTTTTAAAAAGATACATTTTTGATTCTACAGATTCACCCTGGCTGTTAACCTTTTTACTAGTCCCCTTTGTAGAAAAGAATTATGATCATCAATTCTCCATGCTGCCCAGTCAGGCTTCTATCCTCTACATTTTGCTAGTCAAGGGTAACAATAACCTTCGTACTGCAAAATCTAATAATCAGTTGTTGCCCTCATTTTACTGCATATTTTGGTACCTTTCAAAAGAATTGAGCTTTCCTTCCTCCTTAAGTACTTTTTCCATTTAGCTTCCAGGGTTTTCTTTCTCTTCCCAGGCCACTTTTCCATTCCCTTTGCTTGCTTTTCATCTCCTTCCTTACCTCTACATGCTGAAAGTACTACTCCTTGCCCCCAGGACTTTTCTTTCTCACTAGACTCTCTCTTCCTAGGGCATCAAGTAACGTTTCATAGCTCTATGTACTGTTTGCATGCTGATGGCCATCAACTATGTATCTCTAATTCAGACCTCTTGAGCATGAACACTAGGATCATTAATGTGACATCATTATTTGAGGATAGATAAGCATCACGATATACAATATCCTAAGAATATTATGTATCTTCACCACTATGTTCCAACTTAATTATTTTCCATTTTAGACAAATAATAGTCAATTTTTAAAAAAAATTTAGAATCTCTTTTCTTCCCAATATTTGTTGGATGTATTCTCCAAATTTTATCCACTTAACTTCCTCTTCCTTTTACTATCTCTGCTGCATGGTTCAGACTTTCTCTACCTAGAAGCATGCCTCTGCTTCCACTTGCCTGTTCATAATACAATTTTCACAGCAATAAATATTATTAAAATGCAATCTAGTTGAAAGTTGGTGAATCCTATGTATGAAAAAGATTCTTAATTGGCAGTGGGGAAAGCTGAGGAATAACCCAATGCACATGGCAGAGTCCTCAACAGATTAGGTTGTTGGTGGTTCTAGAAACTTTAGGAATCAAGAATCAGGGAGATGCTAAATGAGTTGGTCTGGGTGAACCTGAGAAACAGGCAGGTCACTGGACAATTTCACCCTTGCATGCCACTGGCTGAGAACCTCTATTTTAACTTGTCAGAATCCAGAGATTTTTTACTAGTAAAAGTTAAACGAGGGCCTAGGAATCTGGAATATGTTGTCATAATGTAAGAAATAAGGATGGATGCATGTTAGGGAATGAAAAATTCTGAAATCCTTAGTCTGGTTCTGTTTGACTTCTGGAACTGTGCTAGTGTTTATACTTCAGGAAAAAGGCTGTAGTACTCTAAGGAATCTGACTATGAAGATAGAGACCAGAGTTTCTCTATAAGTAGGCTACCAAGTTTAGGGAAGTTTAAAATTGACATAACCAAGGCATTTAATTTGAGCATTACACTAGCTATTGAGTCTCCTAGTCAGTCATGTTTAGACACTACAAAAATTATGCAATACCAAAAGAAAGACTTTAATATGTAAGATAAAGAATAATTCATACCAACTTAACAAATGTAAACAAAAAAACCAAATAAAAACACTAGGATACAATAGAGAAGATGCTAAAGAGTGCTTTGTAAAAATTCTCGTACATATCTGAGATGGCTAGAGATTGAGATATAGATAGAGATAGAGGAAAAAGTTCACGCAGGATTGAATTTTAAAAGGATAAAAAAGGCTATTTGAATAAACACATATTAATACTGAAGACTCGGTAGAAGAAATGATAGTAAGTTGAGAAAATTTCCTGTAATGTCCTCAAACTATATAATAAATACATTCAATGAAATGTAAAGTCTAAGAAAAAAAATTGTCAAATTTGAGAACCAGTATGGGAAGTCCAATATCCACATAAAAATCATTTGAGTAAGGTAAATTTTCAAAAAAAAATAGTATTACCAGAATGTTTTCTAAAGTTTCCCAAGACTGAATTATCTAAGATCCAGACTGAAAGAATCTGACAAATTTCCAGCACACAGGATTAAAATTCCCTCACAATAAGACACAGCATTGTGAATTTTCAGTGCATGTGTATAAGGAGATTATTATGAGGGTCCCATAGAGGAATACATTTGATCATATCAAAAAGATCAGACAAAATAAAAAGGTTTCCAATTTCTGAACCGCAGCACTGTC
Source organism: Geosciurus inauris (assembly GCA_004024805.1). Lineage (NCBI taxonomy): Eukaryota > Metazoa > Chordata > Mammalia > Rodentia > Sciuridae > Geosciurus > Geosciurus inauris. The sequence continues at coordinate 61,794 of PVHX01009863.1, forward strand.
ACTGTAGGCAGGTGAGATGTAGCTAGAGGTAGTAGATCGCTGTTGGCATACTTTGGAAGGGTTCATCTTTTCTGTAGTACCTTCCCGCCCCTTTCTCTGTTTCCTGGCTACCAGGAGCAGAGCAATACTCCTCCATCACACCCTCCTGCCATGATGTTCTGTCTTACTTCTTAACCCACAGCAATGGAGTCAGCTTACCTCTAAAACCATGACCTGAAATAAACTTTTCCTCATCCAAATTGTTCTTCTCAGGTATTTTGGTCACAGCTGTGAAATTCTAATGCAGGAGGTCTCTTATTTTCTCTTCAAATCTGGAAGGATTTGCATTCCCTACTTGCAACAGAGCCCAAGGACCTCTCTCATCAAAGAAAAGTATGGAATTAATCAGACTAGTGCCAGCATGGTGACTGGAAAGTCAGTAGACACTTGAGATTCTTCTATTCTGTCATTAAACTGTCCTTAGCATTTGGTTTCTATTCACAAGTTTACCTTTTAGTCTAAGAAGTGAATTTTAAATTCTAGAGGTTTCCTCCACTTTGCAGACAGAGCAAGGAGGGAGGAGTAAGGGTAACTGGGGGGGGGGGGCATGTGGTTGGAGCTGCATCAGCTCCTTTGAAGAAAGTTCCTGAAATTTCACACTTCTGCGGTCTCACTGGCCTAAAGTTAGTCACACAATCACACCCAGCTGGCAAATGTAGCAGAACATAAATATTAGATACTCAGTTCTCTGCAGCTTAAAATAAATAGCTTTAAAGTTATCAAAATTTATGCATCAAAAATTTATATCTAAAAACGGAAATGTACATCAAAGGGCATGACTGTAGCATGCCTGAGACGTTTTACACACTATCAAGGAAAAACTGTCTCGATCCTATGCAGTGGGTAATGGAAGAAATAAGTTAAAATTAGCAACACAACAAATGTACAGTTAATTCTGTTGCTTAAGAATACAAGACAAAAGAAACGTTTTAATTAAAAAAGAGACTAATATTTGAGAATATGCATGATTTGGTATTTAATATTCAATATTCTTTAATTCCCGATTTTTCTCTTATGTTAGTTTATTTTAGGGAATGTATTCAGGCATTTCTATTAAATGCCTAGTGTATAAGTCAAGAGAAAGTATATCTTTCCATCTGTTTTCAACATACCCTAGAGTCACTTTAGAAAAACAAAACAAAATGAAACAAAAATAACAATGTGTGATTTTAATACTGAGTAAAAAAACAAACTAGAAATGAGTTTGTGATACAATGGCATACTGCCTGGATAAACAGTGGCAGTTAAGGAAATGATTGCATCTTTTAGAACAATGCCATAAATTTTAAAAAATATTATAAATTTTAACAAATTTAATTAATTGTGAATTTACTAAAGAAAAATTTTCAGGGTTATTAATAATTAAAAGAGCAAAGAGTTCCAAAATTAATTTTTACCTAACTCTAAATTCATGTGCTAAAGCAAAGCACTGCGGTAAATATTCGAAGTAATGAGAAATATAAAATTTTATTCTCCTAATAGATAAATGCATATTAACATTTCTTAAGCATGAGTGCAAAAATGTGTATATTTTGCTGATTTTTTAAAAATAAAATAGTATTATCAGTGCGTTAACACAATGTCATCATACTTAATGTAATGTACCAAGAGTAAGATTGATGTTTTAAGTTTAGATACAGCAGACATAAACAATGAACATCTGGAGGCTGGGGATGTAACTCAGTCAGTAGAGTGCCTGTCTTGCAGGTGCAAGGGCCTGGGTTCAATCCCCAGCACCACACACAAACAAAACAAAACAATAACAACAAAATGAACATTTTTGTTTTTCTTCTTTCTTTTTCCTTTTTTTTTTTTTTTTTGGTATTAGGGATTGAACTCAGAGGTTCTCAACCACTGAGCCACATCCCTAGCCCTAATTTGTGTTTTATTTAGAGACAGGGTCTTAGTGAGTTGCCTAGAGTCTCGCCATTGCTGAGGCTGGCTTTGAACTCGTAATTCTCCTGTCTCAGCCTCCCAAAGTGCTGGGATTGCAGGCGTGCCCCACCACGCCCGGCTAACATCTGTTTTTTGAAATCTTCATTCATTCACTCAAAGGTTCTGAATATCTTCAATGTTTTAAATTGTAAACTTAACATTAATTCACCTGTGTGCTAAATCAGGCTAGTGTCATCACAGGGTGATTAGGTACATCTTTTCCCAACTTCTGGTTTAATGACTTTCTATAAATAGGTAACAAATCATCTATGCTAGCAGATTTTACACCAAAATAATTGGCAAACAGTACCAATCAGGGTTTTCTTTATTTCTTCATTTATTTTCCAGAAGACTCTTTATTAAACATTTACTAGCACACCATTGATTTTAACATTATAATATATAACATAATGTAATATTATAATATTTTGAAATTCCTGTCCTGTCTGCATAATGTGGGGAATTTATCCTGCTTAAAAACTCTGTCATTAGTCCCCTTACTTCGAGAAATTTAAATGAAAACTGAGGAATCTACAGGTATATTTAGTGATTAAACTTTGACTTAAAAATTTCTTAGTGCTTTTTCATAAATTTCAAGTTTAATTGTAGTAACTTGAAAGAGAAAAACAAATTTCTTTATAAAAGAGGCTTTTAAGCAGGGCACGGTAGTGCATGCCTGTAATCCCAGCACTTTGAGAGGCTGAGACAGGAGAATCATGAGTTTAAAGCCAGCCTCAGCAACAGTGAGGCGCTAAGCAATTCAGTGAGACCCTGTCTCTGCATAAAACACAAAATAGGGCGGAAGATGTGGCTCAGTGGTGGAGTGCCCCTGAGTTCAATCCCCAGTACCAAAAAAAAAAAACAGGCTTTTAAAACTGGCAGGATTTTCTGTAACAAAAGTAAAAGATAGAAATAAGTTGGCATTTAATGATCATAAAATAATTTGTCAAGTGTAACTATATTTTAATTCTTTTGTGTGTTCATTAAAATGAGTTCAATGTTTCATTACTATATTTGCAATAAACTTCATAAAATAAAACTTATAGGAAAAATATAATAAATATCACTGACATTTACCAATATGTGTATATACACATATACATTTCAAAGCATGCTATAGACTTCATTTGCATAAAGGAGTTAAATTGCTTGTATCAGCTTGAAAAGCACTGATCTAAACCAATTGATTTGTTTATAAAAATAAAACACACAAAAACAAAAAACTGGACTTCAGAGACACGAAGTAACTTACCTAAAGTAACATATTCGCTGACAGACAACGTCTTCTTTTCTCCTCTTGCCAACATTCAAGCTCTATCCTTCATAGTTCTTATAGTAGAAGCCAGAACAGGAGAAATTTTTGCTAAAATAATCTATTTTTCACATAAATTTTGTCTAAGAGATTCAGGAAAAGCAAGTAAAACAGGCCTTTGTCTCCTCTTCCCAAAAGCACATCTCCTGGCTGTGAGTAGCAGTGGGCATGATGAAAGAAGTAATTACAGATACCAGAAACTACATATGAAGCTATTGACCTGAGTCATTTTCAAAGCTGCTATTTTAATTCTTTTTCTGATGAAATAGAACCTTGGAAAATGAATGTTTTTAGTAGAATCACGAAGATGGCAGTGCTGTCCTTCCTATTGTATATAAGCACTTGATTTTTAAGTCATTATAACTATTTTCTTCTTCCATGCATCAAATGACTGTTAAGAATAGCCATAGCACGGGCTTTAGTAGGATCTATATTGAAATACTGATGTGGCTGCTTCCTCTTCTCAGTTGTTTTTAGTCTAGTTCACTCAAAAGGACACAGTGTGAAATATTTTTTAAGTTTGTACTGCCAGATTAATGGTTTAATTTTTCTGAACTGGAGGTCTTTTCTGTGCCATGAAGGTGATCTGCAAATCAGGAGAGGCTATGGGGATGAGTTGAGAGAGTGATTGAAGGGATATGAAGGGGACAGGTTCATGTACGGGACCAGCAAATATTACTTTTCTAAACCTAACAGAAACAGTATAGATTTTGAAGCATTTTATAACATTTTTAATGTAAATAAAATTTAATTTGAAACCAATTTATATTTTGCCACACTGATGCACATTTAACTGTTAATTTGTCTCTGGAGAAGGTTAGCTCCACTTTGGTAAAAGTAATGAGAAACATCAACATCCAAATGTTTGTTTATTGTTACATAAATCATACAGTTGCTTCAGACTTCTGGAATATATTTATCATACTGTGTATGTCTGTCAACAAGGTAAAAGTACATGGAATATGACCCAGTGGAACAACTCAGGAAGTATCTTATCTAAATGGTTAGATTGGCTTAAAGGTTTGGTTTCCACAATTTGAGACTATTCTGATAATGTCATAATCTAAATGACTTCCAAATATCATATCATATATATAGCAAAATATATATATGGACCTGAAATACCTTATGATTCATGATTATTAAATGATATGATATCATTTAATAATCAAAATGATTCTGGAGACAATTAAATAGTTTGGTTACTTTACATTCACTCTCCTATCTACTAGAAATTTTAACTTAGCAGTATTTTTATAGTTATTGCTGTAAGTCTCATTTATTTAATGAATGAGTTTCCACAGTTATCAGGCATGCTTATTGAACTTTGAAAAGAGCATTGCATTCTGCAAATCTTCTAACACTAGCATTCAGAGAACTCCTCCTTGGATCATATTCCCTAATGTCCTTAAGTAAGATCCCAGACCTACATAATTACATAACTCAGGAAATGTCTTCCCCAAACCCTGAATGAATATCTTAGTAAACCTGAGGAGAACTTAATATAATTTGGACTAATTGAAATGGTAAATATTTTAAAGTAGTGAAATATAAGACTTTTGAAATATTTAGTTAGCTGTGGAAAATTGCTGCATTGCAAGAAGAGTCATAATCAACGATCTGATCACCTCCAAGAGTGAATACATAATGAAGATTTGTTTGCATAAAAATATCCTAATATACTGAGAATTTACCAGTCATCTTTGGAAGAGTCCTCCTACCCCTGCCATGTACGCTGCACTCACTTCATATGACATTTCATTGTTCTTTTATATAATCTCTATTTTAGGAATGAAGAAAAGAAATCTGAATCTTAATTCACCCATTTCCTAAGAGAAAATGGAGAAAATGCAGGCAGAGGCACATGGAGGGCAGACTGGGTGGAGTAACCCTTAATAGTTATGGGTTGGAACTCTAGAAATTTTTAGTTGCACAACTCTTCTTTGGGGAAAAACATTTTCGTTTTGTTAAATAGCAATAAACAGAAGTAAGACTGTGTAAAAGACAAAGTGGAGCACCATACTAATTCAGTTATATTCAGAAAATCCTTCTCTGCAACTCCAGTCTCATAGTAAGTATAATTAGCCAAGTCGGCAGAACTTTTTGGGTCACCATTGCCCCATCTGTCAACTTAGGATAACAATACCAAATACCCACAGATACGTTGAAGTCATTGAGCAATGTCTGCGGAGCCCCTAACACACCGCCTAGTACTTACTTACTAGATGTGTTTTATGATATATTCATTAAATCATTTGAAATCAGGAGTATGAAGAACAGAATATAGAAAAGCAAATTTCACTTTGAGATTGAAATAAAATAATGAATTGCTTAAGAAAAGGAGAGGGTTAGGAAAGGAAAAAACGGTGCTAACATCTTATGTCTAAGAACAAAGAAGCCCTATTTGCTTTATTTTACAAAGTGTTAGTGGACTCAACTGCCCTTTACCTGCCCAAGTGATGAGCCAGGAAGGCAGACAGTGGAAGAAGTCAAAGCTCCAGGGCACAAGGCCACATTTGAATTTCTTGCAGTTGGGGAGGAGGTAGGAGAACAAAGGCCAAATATTCAGACTGCTGCACAGAACTGGAGCAGGGAGAAACAAATGCAACTATGTAGTCCACATAAGTAAATAAATCACCCCAGAGGTCCTCAGAGGGCCCAAACATGCCCCCAAAATGAAAGCAGGGACCAGATTTATAGAGCAGCAACTATACCAAGTAAATAACTGACCTGCTACCTACCTTGTTATTGGCCCAAATGAAATATAAGTTTCTAGCAAGAATACAGAGAGAACAGGGGCCACAAGCTGGGATTCCATTTCTTGTCAACTCAACAGGAATTTGATAAAAATATCTATACATATAAAATATAATATCACATTGTATATTATATATGTACATCGTACATATGTATATTATGTATATCTCACACGTATACACATTCCTGGGTATTCAAGAGGCATCAGAAAAACACTAGTTCCCTAAGAATTCAGATAGAAGCTTCCAGAGGAGAAATAAAGGGAAGTCTGAGAGGTTTGATAGCTGTCCCTCCAAACCACTTGCCCAGGTGAAGCCTATATTCTCTCACCACCAAACTTCATTGTGGCTTTGCAGAGCTCAATAGAGATTTAATTTATTTTTAATTTGAGCAGAATAATTTTGTAAACATAATACATTAGAAATTTCATAATGTTATTAGGTAAATATAGTTTTTATTTTATGCCTTTTAATGTTTACTCTTTTTGTAACAGATCATTAAAAGAAGAAGAAAAAAGAATGCTTTGTTCCAAACTTGGTTACTTCCTCTGTTCCTTCTTTTCTTGTTTCTGATATGTCTTATTTGGAAGGCTGAAATTCTCCAATAGTGGTAATTCACTTTATTAATTGGAGCAATTTGTCCCAACATGACATTCTGTCAGAAGCCAGTTCTGTTTATGCTTCAATTACTCAGCATATGTTGAAAAGAAAGAACTCAATGTCTTTGTAGATTGCTGGGATTTTTCTGCATAACCATTCACTTACTTGAGTAGATTATCTAGTTTTCTTTACTCAGACCATTTTATTTCAGAGGCCAATAAAAGAAAAAATGGAAAACAAATATTTGCTTACCCTTGTCTAATTTGAATATAACAAAAATAAAATTTTCCTACATCCTCCAGAAATTTTATATGGTAATTTTTTGCATGTGGTTCATAGCTACTTGTTTTGAAACAAAAATGATGAGAGTAAATATAGACAGAAATAAAAGAGAAAGAATAGAACCAGAACCTTTGTGAAAAAAACTATCCCTTTGGAAAGTGAATCTGCCAAGGATAAACCACTATGGATTCTTCAGACTTTGCTTACATTCAGGCCAGCACTTCATGTTCAACTGTCACAGTGCTATTAACCTCCAATAAAGCATTCCTCAGTGGTTATAGACTAGGTCACAATTACTGCTAGCACTACTGTAAGGTAAGCACAGAAATCTGCAATATCTTTTCCTATTCAAGCTATATTGTGCTACTACAAAGGCTGCATGGAACCATTCCTTTCAGCAAGAGGCTTCCGGCCCACACAATTGAGAGTGACCTGTCACTATGTGAGAGTTATATGTGTTGTGATAGAAAGAAACAGGCATCAAGTGTCAAAGGGAAAAGGAGATTATGTACACCTGAAGTAGTTATGTGCAACAGACGTTCCTATCAAAAAAAAAAAGGACACTATTTACTTAATGTATCTGATTTGATCCATCTGTTCTGGTAGCATTAACCTATAAAAATATATTGTGGGCCACAGATATACTTTTAAATTTTCTAGCAGCCACTCTAAAGAAAATTAAAATACAACAATGAAAATAATATTGATAACATATTTAGTGCAATATACCATACATATTTAACCATTTCAACATACAGTATTTTAAAAAATATTAATGAAACACTTTGCATTTTCTTATAGTAACTTGAAAATCTAGGGTCAATTATTTATACTTTCACTTTTTCTCATTTCTGTCTAGACACATACCAGATGCTCCATATATGCATGTGACTAGCAGCTATTAGATTGAACACAGCCTATGGCACCTGCTCCATAATTTTTTTATTTATTTCTGTGCTCTGAGAAGGCTGGAGAACATGTCATAATTTTAAATAAAACATTTTAAATACTTTGGAAATTAGATAAAAGTGCCTTTTATAAGTGCCTAACATAGGACTCTCTAACTTTACAGATTCATCAGAAAGTACAATATTATAATAACCAGTTGCAGTTTGTCAAGTTTTTCTCTTCATTGAGTTGACATATAGCTTATTGTGAAATTCATCTTTTTGTTCATGGGTATAATTTAATATGGAAACAATTCATTGTGGCAGACATACAACAGGATGAAGTTGGATAAAATTTTCAAGTTATTATTTTCTCAGTTATGTTGTTACTCTATTAAAGTTCATGACTGTTATATCATGAGATAAAGGTAAAAATTGCAAAAAAATTAACAAAATGAAAGTCACAGAGAAAATTGAGCCTGAAATTTGAAGACACTAAGAGAGGGCATGTGCTGACAAACTTTATGCCATCCTGCACCAAAATCCTTGACATAATATATAGGGTTCCTAATTCATTTTTTAACTTGGATCATCCCTTATCTCTTGCTATTCTTGGTTGAACACTTTATATCCTAATAGAATATATCCCATTTTTAAAATATATACTTGATAGAGTAACATAGGCCTTATCAAACTATCTTAAGAGTATAAAAACATTTTATCATTATTAAACAATTAAATGTTTTTAAGTAATTTATGCGTTATCAAGTGGTATTATTTAATAATTTCCCTACACAAAAGGATAATTGTAATTTTTATTTTTATTATTTTTTGTTCATGTTTTATGAAAATTTTGTACACAGATTTTGTACTAATTACCACAATCAAATTAATTAGCATATCACCACACATATCATACTTTAGGCTGCCAAATTGCCAATCTTATAAATAAAACTTTGTAGCTTTTGATCAACATATCCCTGTTTTTCCAATCCCTGTGTCCTTGGTAAATTATTGTGCTCTCTGCTTCTATGAGTTCAACTGTTTTATATTCCACATATAAATGAGACCATACAGTAATTCTGGGTCTGAGTTATTTCACTTAACACAGTGTCCTCTAGGTTTTTCCATACCACTTTGAAGTGCAGGATTTGTTTCTTTTTATGGCTAAATAATAGTCCATTGATCATATGTGACCTTTCAGAAGAACATTTTGAACTTTCTTTCAAAATGGCAGTTTCATTTCAAGAATGGAAATTTCCTAAACATGGTACCCAATGTGCGAAGTCTTACTAAATCTGTTTTCATCCATGTTTTCTAAAGTTTCATTTGCCAAAATCAAGTCTAGTGGTCAAGACCAGAGACAACATTGGAGAGGAATACACGGAGATGAGTCTATGACAGTTCCATGGTAAAATGGCAGAATTGAGTAATCACAACAGACACTTGTGGCTGGCAAAGCCTTACATATTCATTATATGGACATTTTGAAAAGGCATTTGATGAATTTTGCTCTAATTCTATGACTGGATAAGTCATCTTTTAATCTTTCAAATACATAAAATTAACAAAAATGCCAACATGTGCTTATACATACATACACACATAAACATATATTAACAAACATATATAGATATTTACACACAACCCCAGTATACTTTTAAATTGAAATTAAGTTGAATATAAATGAAGTTTAATATCAATACAGAAGTACATTTAATTAGTCCTCTTTCAATGGAAAATATAATCTTTAGACAAGAAATGCACATTGCTAATATTAGTGGTGTAAAGAATTCCATTTGGGCTGGGGTTGTGTCTCAGTGGTAAAGCACTTGCCTAGCATGTGTGGGGCACTGGGTTTGATACTCAGCACCACATAAAAAATAAATAAAACAAAGGTATTGTGTCCATGTACAACTAAACATATTTAAAAAAATAATTCCATAAATTAAATATCCATGGATACATACAAATCTGAAAAGAATTTTAAAAGAATATATGTACTATAATACATGTTAGTATTTTCTTTCTTTTACTTTATTTTGTCTTTTTCAAAATTTAAACTATATTCTTAATTAATTATTTTCAGGAAACTTTTATGGAAAAAGCACTTAAGTTTAATGTTTTCCCTCTATTTTTTAAAGTTTGGTTTCAGATGCAAAATTAAATTAAAAATGTGCCTTTTGTTTATGTACATTCTTGTCTTTGAGACTTTCACTGATGCCATTTATCAATTTATTTACTGTATCAGTTAGTTTGAAGTATGTAATAGTTTAAATGTGTGTGTTTACATGTGTGTTTGTATGAAATTTCCAGTTGTGTTTAGTCTTAGTTAATATTCCCTATTTTATATTTAGTTTTATATGTTCAATCCCACTGTGGTTTGTTTGTGAAAATGTTTTGTATGAGCCATGCATGGTGGTGCAGGACTGCAGTCCTACTACTCAGGACACAGAAGCAACAGGACCCCTTGAGCCCAGAAGTTTGAGTCCAGGCTGGGGAACACAATGAAACCCCATCTCGATAAAACAAACAAATAATGACAACAATAACAACAAAAGAAAGAGAAGAAGGAAGAAAAGAAAGGTATTGTATGATAAAAATTTGTTGGTATGAAGTTTGTGTTAGGCTAAAATATGATTACTTTTTGAATTTATCTCATTAGATCTTAAAAAGAATCTGCATCATTTCTTGTTCTTTGTCTCTCTTCTTTCAATACCTTTTGCAGAGTTCTACAAGTATCTATTATAATATTAATTATATTGTTTAAATGACCTCTAACATTATATTTTTAATGGTCACAGTAGCGTGTGCTACCCCTACAATTCTAGTATGCTATTTATTTATAAAGGAGAACTATGAATATCTTCTATAGATTGGACAAAACCAATAATATATTTCTGCATGTCTCTGATTTTAGGCTGCAAGGAAATGTAGCTGATCACATGTCACTATTTTTTGAGTTGGTTGTAACACTAGTCAGGAAATACTGCTGAAATCAATGAATATTTTGTCATAAAAATCTCAAAAGTCATACAAGCTCTTTGATATGCACTTATATGAAATGAAACAATTGCTACATCTGTAGATACTTAAGAATAAGTAACATATTGCTTCATAATTAAATGGAGTGGAAGAGGACTCTTATTGTCTCTGCCCTTGAAAGAATGCAAAGCAAGCTGGCCTCTGTGTTCTCTGCTGCTATTGTGACTCCACCACTAACCCCTGCCAGGCTATCTTTTGGAATGGCACATTTTCTGGGACACAGTGCTCCAGAGTAGAAGCAACTTTGGCTTTAGATAGTTATGAGTTTAAACTTGACGTTCACTACTTACTAAGCTTTTGAAAGGAGCCAACTCTATAACAGTCTTATTTGGCCCCATGTGAATATGTAACTTTGGGAATAAATTTTTTTCTCTTAATTTCCTTGCTTATGACATAAAGTCCTATGTTCTGTAGCTTCTGCTACTCTTTCAATTGGAAAAGTATGTGTGTCCATGATTATAAGTGTAAATGAATACAGCCAATTGAAAGAGTTCAAAAAGATTTGCAAATTACATGAGGACAAAATATTCATGGTGCTACATCTGTAGATACTTAAGAATAGGTAACACATTGCTTCATAATTAAATAGAGTGGAAGAGGACTCATTGTCTCTGCCCTTGAAAGAATGCAAAGCAAGCTGCCTCTATGTTCTCTGCTGTTATTGTGACTCCACCACCAACCCCTGCCAGGCTGTCTTTTGGAATGGCACATTTTCTGGGACACAGTGCTCCAGAGTAGAAGCAACTTTGGCTTTAGATATGAAAGCATTCATCCCAGCCGTTAAATACCATTCTTCTAGAATATGGAGGAAAACCAAAATGAAATTGGAAGCAGAATAAACTACTAAAAGGAAAAGGGAGTAGAAGCCTTATAGTCTAAGAAGGAAAAAAGAGACAATGGAGGGTGAGATACAATGGAGGGTGAGATAGTGCAGAAAAAGATGTATTCTGCTTATAATTTTGTGCAAAGTTAGAAAAATTATGATTGTAATAATTTTTTTTTCTATTTGCCTCAACAAATATTTTCAGTGAATAGTGTGTACAGCTTCTGAAAATTTGTTTTTTTTCTGTTATGTTTGATAACATGTATTTAAATGCAACTTTTGAGAAAAATAAATAAAAATTAAAATTAAAAAAATAAATAAA